>PVJH01004607.1:0-122808 GCA_004026705.1 Nesogale talazaci
TTGCATTTCCCAGACCCAGGTAACTGAGGCCTGAGACAGAACCTGGACAGTGGGACCTGTGGAAATGACCGCATGCCACTAAGCAATTAACAGGCTGTACAGGAAGCTTTACTGGCACCAGTCAATCTGGCTATACTTATGCTTTTCACAAGAATGAGACTCGATATACAGTCTTATGTGTAAAGCTGCTTATGTGCTTGCTGTAGGAAACATCATCATACCTGAAGCTGTCCTCAGTGCCACTTGCCATAATTGTAAATTGGTCACTTGCGCTAAACATGCTCTACTTCTAAACTTTTCGAAAGGCAGCATCCTCATCTTAAAGAGCAGGATGGGGGTGTGGATTCTAAGGGAGATGAAGCACAGAAGGGAGAGCAGTCCAGAATGTCCTTCGTGAGGCGAGTGATGTCAGAGACGCTGAAAGACTTTGCCGATTCATGGGAATGGCCATCGTAGCTATAATCAGACTGATAGCAATTGCCACCACTTCTGCCATCACAGGAGAGAACTACGAGAATCCATTAAAACTGAATCTTTTGTGCAGAACTGGCAAATGAATTCACATCAGCTCTGGGCTGCTCAGGCAAAGGTGGACAATGAACTGGGTTGGAGATTGGAGGGGGGGAGTAGAACTGCTGCAGCAAACTGCCCAGTGGTTGGATATCAAGTCATAGATTTTTAACAGCAATTAATGCTAAAATGTGATTGGAATGTAACTGTTTTTTATTTAACTCCTTACCCATCTAATAAGATATTGCATGATTGGGATTTAATAAGAAAACATTTGCAAGGGTTTAAGGTAAACATTTAATTAGATGTTAATAAGCTAAAAAAAAGATATTTTCTATATTCAAAGATAGACTTGAGGCATCCTCTGACTCTGATATGATTAAACAATTGGTGGATAGTATAAAAGGTTTAGACCCACACGCTGGGGATCAAAGCATTTCACTTAAGTTCCAGCCTGAGTATGTTGTTTGTCATCATAATTTTGATGCTCACAGTCTCATGCTGTTCCTATAGGAAGCTAAGAGATATGAAAAGAGACCATGTTGCTTTTGTGACACTATCTCAAATGTAATGCATAAGAGGGAAAGGTTGGAAACTACCACTGTGGGAAATATAACTGAGACATTGTCCCTGACTGGTGTGGAATCTGGAAGGCTAGGAATCTGTGGTAGAAAGGCCACCCCTCTAGAAGTTGGAGATATAGTGCAAGTACATTTCCATATGGTAATCTATTATTTCTACAGAGTCTCCCCTTAAAGCGGTGCTGCTTTAAAGTGAGCACATAGTTGATTCTATCTCCTTATAGAGGCAGACATTCCTATTTGCTCAATTTCTTCCCACTGCAGTATCCAACCTCCCTCATACTTTCCTTTAATAGCAGATGGGCATAGGGGGACTTTATCCCCGTGCCTGTGATTCAAAATGTGTTCCATTATCCTGATTTTTTGGCTATTTAATTTGGTCATTAAATTTGCCTGGACAGTTTTCAATGGATAGAAAATAACCACTTTGCCTCTGGGCTCTTTTGAATTTTATATATAAAATAGAAGGGAGGGTTGTGGGATATGAAAAGACTGTTCCCTATCTCATCTCTCTCTCCCTCTCTCTCTCTCTCTCTATATATATATATACACATATATGTATGTATATGTATATATATATATATATATATATATCAGACATATCAGACCTAGGACACTGCTTATAACTAATGGTACATGAATTGTCAAGTTATCTCCCTGAAGACTCCAGCCATCCATTCAGAGCAAGAAGACCCTGATTCTGTCTTGCCAGAGATGGGGCTCACTCCCTGCTGTTAGAGACAGAGACAAAGCTTCCTTTGAAAGGTTATACTAAATCAAACTTCCAGCTCATGGGCAATCAAGGTTAGACCACTCTCATGAATCTTAAGATCTGCCCATATTGTCAAATGCATAACCTTAATCACCCTTATTTCTTCCCCCCAATGCAGGTACCAGTTTTCCTCACCTGTGAAGCACTTTACTGTGATTCCCATCCACAGAGTGACATATGCAACTCCTGTCTATGCATGACTAATGACAACCTATAAAGTAACACCCAAACAATACAGATGATCTCTTGCCTCTGGCTCTCTTTTCCCTGGTCCCCAGTTCCTCTCTCCCCCCTTCCCTCTCCCCCTGTCCTCCTTCTCCACCCTCTCGCTCACTCCTGCAATTCCCACCTTCCACATCCTCATGTGGACCACCATGCAAGGCTGAAGTGAGCATGCTCCCATGAAATGTATCTGACTCCTTTATTTCATTCTCTTTTCTCTTTCATTCTCTATGGCTTTACTATAACAGCTACATATTATCACTGTACAATTGCACCTTCCAGGCCTGACATGACTTGTTAGGGATTTTTGGCTTCCCTGACAGATAATGTCAACAAAATCAGAAAGCAAACCATGATGCTCACCTTTCCGATACAATCACTGAAAACAAATGTGTGTATAAGAAAAGGTGGTGAAGAAAGTGGATGGTGCCCGGCTATCAAAAGATATAATGTCTGAGGTCTTGAAGGCTTGAAAGTAAACAAGTAGCCAACTAGCTGAGAAGCAACAAAGCTCACATGGAAGAAGCACACCAGCCTGTGTGACCATGTGGTGCCAGAGTGATCAATTATCAGGAATTAAGAACAAAAAATCATAACATTGTGTGTTCACCTCCCTGATATGATCGCTGATGACAAATGGGTGCATAAACAAATATGGTGAGGAAAGCTGATGGTGCCTGGCCAGCAAAAGATATAGCATCTGGGGTCTTAAAAGCTTGAAAGTAAACAAGCGGCCATCTAGTTCTGGAGCAACAAAGTCCACATGGAAGAAGCACACCAGTCTGTGACTACGAGGTGTCGAAGGGGTCAGGTGACAGGCATCAAAGAACTAAAAATTGTTATTATAAATGAGGGGGAGTACTGAGTGGGGACCCAAAACCCATCAGTAGGAGAAGTGGCACCCCATCACAGAGGGAGAGGAGCCAGTCAGGGTACAGTGTGGCAACAATGAGGCATGCAACTTTCCCCTAGTTCAGATGAAGGCTAAGCATGGCAGTGAAACAAGCGTAAAGTAAAATAGAGGAAAGAACTAGGAGGCAGAGGGCATTTATAGAGGTCTGAATATAGCCATGTATGTATATAAATATATATGTGACAATGGGGAAATAGACCTGTGTGCAATGAGATGCTTTGAGATGCTTTGAAATGCTTTGAGAATGATGATGGTAACAAATTACAAATATTTATAGGTTTAATATTAAAATAGCAGATAGACATTGGGCATCTACTTAATTACTCCCTCAATGCAAGAACGCTTTTTTCTTATAACCCGGCATTCCGTGATGCTCACCTTCCTGACATGATCACTGAAGACAAAGAGGGTGCATAAGCAAATGTAGTGAAGAAAGCTAATGATGTCCAGTTATCAAAATATATAGCATTTAAGGTCAAGACTTTAAGATAAGCAAGTGGTCATTTAGCTGAGAAGAAACAAAGCCTACATGGAAGAAGCACACCAGCCTGTGTGATCATGAGGTGTTGATAGGATCAGTTATCAGACATCAAGGAACAAAATATCCTATCACTGTGAGTGAAAGGGAGTGTGCAGTAGAGCCCCAAGGCCCATCTGTAGGCAACTAGACATCCCCTTACAGAAGGGCTGTGGGGAGGGCAAGATCCAATCATGGTGTGTATAGCACAGATGAAACATACAACCTTTCCCTAGTTCTTTAATGTTTCCTGGACCCCACTATCATGATCCCAATTCTATCTTACAAATCCAGTTAGACGAGAGAATGTACACTGGTAGAGACAGGAATTGGAAATACAGGGAATCCACAGAGATAAGGGGAAGGTAGGGGAGAAAGGGGGATCCAATCATAAGAATATATATATATGTGTATGTGTATATGTGTGTGTGTATATATATGTGTGTGTGTGTATATATATGTGTGTGTATATATATGTGTGTATATATATATATATATATATATATCCCTATCCCTGGGGGATGGACAACAGAAAAGTAGGTGAAGGGAGACATTGTACATTGTAAGACATGACAAAATAATAATTTATACATTTTCAAGGATTTATGAGGGAGAGGGGATGGGGAGGGAGGGAAAAAATGAGCTGATACCAAAGGTCCAAGTAGAAAGAAAATGCTTTGAGAATGATGATGGTAAAAAATATACAAATGCACTTAACCCAATGGATGGATGGATGGATTGCAATATGAGTCCCCCAATAAAATGATTTTTTAAAATGACAGAAGAGGCAAGTTTGCTTAAGGAAAGAATTATAGCCTCCAAAATTCTTGGGAGCAGTTTTAGGCTGTCCTACACAGTCAGTTTAAGTCAGAATCAATACTAAGACAGAGGGGTTGGTTTCGGGAGGATGAATAACTTTGGCAATAATGTGAATTTTGAAACACTTACTTGTGCTCATGAGGAACCTATGTATAGACCAAGATGTTATCTAACAGAACTGTGGGTATTGTTAGGTTTAAAATGAGGAAAGGTCGGTGTCAGGGCTACAACCTTCAACATCCTTAGTCAGTCTGTATGTTGAGTAAACAGTCTGTGAAGCTGGACTATTTGAGGAAGAATACAGCATCAGGATCAGAGGATGGTTTACTACCAGCCTACAACATACAGATATCACAAGCTGAACTATAAAAGACCTTGACACCTTATTGAGGAAGGCCAGCTACCACAGCTTTCAAATAAGCACACCTCAATCCACATTAAAAAACAACAAACAAACAAACAAACATATGCCTCATCTCTGGGCCAACAAATAGCATCGTGCTAGATAGAGAAACAATAAAAATTGTCAATGATTTCATTTTATTTGAATCTACAATAAACAACCATAGAAGCAAAATTCAATCCACCAAGTGGTACATTGCATGTGGCAGATATGCTATAACACATTTCTTGAAGGTTTAAAAACAGAGGTATCATTTTGGGGACTGAGACACACCTGACTAGAGCCATGGTGTTCATCATCTCAAAAGTATGTAGAAGTTAGAGAGCAAATAAGGAACTATGAAAAAAGAATCAATTCCTTTAAATCATTATATTGGTGAAGACTACGAAATACACAATTCACTGTCAGAAGAATGCAAATCTGTCTTGGAAGAAGAAGTAAAGTCAGAATGTTCCTTAGAAAAGAAGATGATGAGATTCATGCCAAACCCTTTAGACATGTTATCAGGATGGATCCATTCCTGGAAAGAGGACATCATGCTTATTGAACTTGAGGGTCAATGACTAAAAGAATGTCAACAAGAGGGATTGATATGGTAGCTGGAACAGTAGGCTAAAACACAGAAATCACTGTGATGATGGCACAGAACCAAAATGTGTTTTACTATTTCACACAAAGGGTTGCTATTAACTAGAATCAACTTGACAGCGCACATTAAGAAGTTACTGAAATAAATAATAATAATTAAAATTATATTTCCTTTTATATTACTGTGTTGAAGAAATTGTCTCCTTTGGTAAAAATAGGTTATACTTGGATTAGAATAAAACAAACCCATATATTATCCTAAAATCTTAGAAACAGATGTTTTGATATTTTCCTAGGACACAGATATGGGCTAACACACACACAAACACATTCACACTATTCTGGTGGTCAGAGTAACCATGACTACAGTTTTTAGACTCATGCAAAAGTGTTATTTTCATACACTTTCTGTTGGTTGAAAGAATAATCTATTTTTGCAAATAAGATCTGTGTGGGGTAACCTTCCTCTCATACTGCAATGAAATACCTAAAAATTATCCATCAATCTAACAAGAAGTAACTTCGAAGAGTAATTCTTTTTTTCAGTAGAAATCCAGCATAAAGAACTCTTAGGGAATAGATGGGTCTTTCCTCCCACAATATACTTAGGACCAGTATTTTGGCCAATATTAAGATAATGAATATATTAATGGTGTTCTCTCCCTTCTCTTGGGTAGGGAATAACTCTCACATACACTATTCCAAATCCAAATCTGAAGTGTGAGAAAAATTTTATAGGAGTTATCAGGAAGAAAGAAACATAATGTTAACATTGACCATTATCAGAAAGATTTAGTCCTTAGTCAAAAGTCAGTGAGTTTTATGTGCAACATATCTCTCATATCCAAAAGTGCTTTGCAAGATAATAAGCAGTCTTTCCCAACAGCTATTGCTACTATATAAACCTTCAAATTATATTTAGACAACATTTTGACTTCTATTATGACATTGTATAAAATAACAATGTGCATAATGGTAATTATTTAAATTAATACTTAATAGCCTGAAAATGGGTCATATTTGCAAAAACCCTCTTTGAATAAGGAGGCCATGCTTATTATACTTTCAGACTAGTCTGCTATTCATACTAATACAATGTGACTTTATTAGCAAAAGCAAGATTTTCCCTATCTTGGCAATTTTAGCTCTATTCATTTGAGTAAGTGTATATGATTAAAACTCGACTGTTGATTGATATAACATATATAATTCTATGCATTATGACAGCTAGAAACATATGAATATGAAATATATTCCAAGAATTGATGATCCAGTTCCTTTCTAAAGTACTTAATTTGGAAGTGAATAGTCCTATCATGACAAAGCATGAAATAGAAGGGAAATTTCTATTAAGTTGCTATTGGATGGCTAGGTAATTTGTCACTATCAGTGTGAGAAACCTTATAAAGGGTAATTATGAGTTGGAATCATTTTTGACAGCAGTGGGTTTAGTAGGCTTTATCTACCCTAAAATCCAAAAGAAGTATCCTACTTAATATTTGAATAGATGTTGGAAATGAAAAACAAGTGAACATAACTTGTTAGCTATCTTCTTTTCTTTGACCAGGTATTTGAAAAAAATTTTGTTTGGCTTCAATAAATAGCTATCAATAAATAGCTATCAAAAGATTGAACTAAAGAAGAAAATATAAGAAAAGGGAGAGAGAAAAAGAGATGATAAAGACAAAGATGATAATGAAGGCAAAGATGGCAAACAATGACAGTCCTTATGTGAAGTGGCATTATAATAATGCAAAAGAATATCAACTTGATTCTCAAGGACAAAATCTAGATACCTATTCATCTTTGGTGATCAAGAATTTTATCTTTTTATGGAAAAATATTTGAAATTTTGTATTACAATATGATTTGTCAAATACTTAAAACTGCCTTATTAATAAAATAGGTAGGTATCAAAAAAGGAACAGATATTCTATGAAAAAAAATACTACACTATAGAAAATAATTTGCTAAAATAGTTAACTAATTTTTCTCATATAAATACTAGCACATTAATAAAACAATAATTGACTTCAACAAATAATCCTTAGTTAAAGCAACTCAAGCATTCAAGAAGTAATTATTAAACATGAAGTAATAAACTAATAATAGACAACATTTACATTTAGTTTCATTTGTTAAATGAATGTATGCGAAGGCATTTTAAAATCCTATTAGATTTATTTGAAATTCGCTTTTACAGGAGTTAATGCATGTCATCTTATGGTTTAAAGGAAAGATATTAAAATGCTTAAATGGACAATTCAGTACAAATTTATTAAGATAAATATATGAGTTTGAATTTTTGAAATTAATTGAAGCATAATATTGGAATTTTGGGAAAGCATGATTTATACATGTGAGCATTTAAAATGAACTATTAGTCTCATTATTTTTTTTGTTCAAAAAAATTCATAAAATTCACAAGCAATTGAGAACAATTTGTACTACTTATGAAATTTTCTAATAACACCAGAAGAGATGCTTACATATCTTGTCAAAACAATTGTACTTGCAAAAAACTTGTATGAATCTTCCCATTAAAAATACTATAGTTAAAAAAATCCTATAGTATATTAGTAACTAACATTATAGGCTTAGGAATTTCTTAAACTTAATATATTTCCCCAAACCAAGCATTGCAAACCCTCAGGATGGAGACCTTCCATCTGGGTCTCATAGAGTTATTTTCTCAATTACTACCTGAACATATGAGTCAAGTATTAACATCTCTATCACTCATTATCAAAATTAAAGCTAATTCAACTTAGGCGATTTGCTCAAGTAAAGAAACTATTAAAACCAAGTTGTCCTCAAAGTCTATGCTCTATTACATATAATGCATTGCTTTATTGATTTAGATTGGATTTTCAAAAATTTTAGACATGCCTGGAGTTTGTGTGAAAAATTGAGTTTGAGTCCTAACTATTCTACTTATTAAGTATGTAGCATTAAGTCAAGTTCTCTGAACCACAATTTTATAGGTAACAATCATGGCTAAATCCAGTGCTTATTAATTGCTGTTCATTATTCTAAGTACTGCACAGCTACTGACTCACTGAGCCTTCATAACAACCTGATGAAGCAGATAAATACACCCAGTTTGCACATGAAGAAAATGAGACTTGGCTTTTAAATAATTTTCACAAAGTCACTAATTACTCCAGGACAGAGCATGGACTCCAGCATCAAAGAAGAGCTAAACATGCTGTGTTGCCTCGCTATAAAGGTGCAAATAAGTAACATCTTTCTTGCAAGTTGATTGTTAGCATATAAGAAAAAGCATGTATAAAAAATAACAACAACAAAAACACTGCCATTGAGTCTATTCTGACTAATAATAGCCCTATAGGACAAGATAGAAGTTCCCTGTAGGTTTCTGAGACTGTAACTCTTTGAGAATAGAAAGTCTCATCTTTCTCCAGTGCATATATATATATATATATATATATATAGGTGCTTTAAAAAATACTAAAGAAAGCTTAGCTACTATGAATAAGAATGCACTTTTCATACTGTGGAGAAAATGAGATAATGGGAAGATTCTTTATAACTTTCTATAGAAGGCAAATACTACTGTCATAAAAACATATGTTTTGTATATCTTGAATAGTATTGAAATACTATTGAAAAGAACTTTCACACAACTTCTTAAAATTGTGAGTTTTTCTGTCAATTTGCACATTATGATTTCTTCTTAAATGTTTATGACATACGTTTTAATAGATATGCAAACCCTTTGTGAAGTATGAGTTGTCTGACATAAAGACTTGCTATGAAATCGTTTTTAAGCTAGAAATATTCTCACCCAAATGAATCTTTCAATTTATTCTTTTATATGTCTTTGTAGATACTTATTTTAATAAATAGAAATTTGTAGGTATTTCATATAATTTTGATCTCCAAAGCGTGTTTTATCTTGAAAATGTTAACATTCCATAATCACAGGACAAAAAAATGAACATATACACAGCAAATGAATGCAAAATTTGGTATAATTGTGAACTTTCTTACAGCTAAAAATTTAATTATCCAGTGAGTTATATATACACACACGCATATACATAAAAGACATTTGCTCAATCCATAATCAATGCTCAAGGGAGCAACAGTCAAGATATTAAAACACAGTGATGGGCTAAGCCCTGGTGGCGTAGTGGTTTTGTGCAGGACTGCAGTTGACTGGGATGGAGGTTCTATTCCAGCTCCACGGAGCAAAGGCTGGGCCTCCTATTCCCACCACCAGAGGGCAGTGATGCCAAAAAAAAAAAAAAAACCAGTGATTAGGTCAATATGTTGCACAAGATCTCTTTGAAGTACTCAAAAGCAAAGATGAGGGCTAAGGTGTACCTGACCCATGTCACAGTATTTTCAATTAAATCATATGCAGGCAAAAGTTGGAAATTGAATAAGGAAGCAAGAAGAAAAATTGATGCATTTGAAATTGTGGTGCTAGCAAAGAATATTGAGAGTTCCATGGAGTGCTAACAGGACAAAATGATCAGTCATGGAAGAAGTATGGTGCGAGTCCTCTGTAGAGGCAAGGACAGAGAAACTTCATCTTACTAATCTTGGGCAAGTTGTCAGAAGAAACTAGTCCCCGAAGAAGAAAATCATGCTTGCTAAGTGGAGGGGCAGTGAAACAGAGGACGAGACTCAAGGAGATGGATTGACCCAGTGGCTGCAAGAATGAACACAGAAACACTTCTAAGGACAGCATAAGACCTGGAAGTGTTTTGTGATGCACACAGAGTCACTGTGGGTCAAAATCAACTGGTTGGCACCTAGCAACACAGATATAAATGCTGCTACCCTCTCTCACTTCTGGACTTTAACCATGTGTACCATATCTTTAATTTAGCTAATTTACTGTTACCAGGTGATGATAAAAATAAGAATTAAAGAAGCATAAATATTTTTGAGGTTAGAGTTTATGACCAGAGAGAAAAAGAAGGATGTCACATTCTCCTTGGGATATGCCCAGAAATAGAATTACTTAATTAAATGGTCAATTTATGTTTAACTTTTATAAGAAACTGTCAAACTTATTTCCCAACTGTCAAACTATACAATTTTATATTCCTACCGGCAGTGAACAAGGGATTCATTTCCTCTACCATATTCTTACCAACAGATAACAATTTCTGTCGTTTGGATTATAGTCAAGAATGTATTCTCACTATGATTGTAATCCACATTCCCCTTATTTACTGAGTTCATTATACATTTGTGTACCTTCTTTAGCAAATTTTCTATTCAAGTATGTTATGACTTTATTTGGGCTTCTTTCTATATTTGAGATGTTGAAATTCATTATATATCGGGAAAGCGATGCCTTCGTTGTTCTTGTTGGGTGCCACGCAGCCAGTTATGACTCACTGTGACCTCAGCACAACATAATAAAACACTGCCCAGCCCTGTGGCATTCTCACAAAGGTTCATTTGTTTGAGCCATTTTTGCAGCCAAAATATCAACTCATCTCCTTGAGGGTCTTCCTCTTTTTCATTCCCCCTCTACATACTAAGCATGATGTCCTTTCCCAGAACTGGCTGCTGCTATAACAAGTTCAAAATACATGAGATGAAGTCTCGGAATTCTTGCTTCTGAGATACTTCTTCCAAGGCAGATTTGGTGGTGCCTTTGGCAGTCCATGGTACTTTCAAAATCTTTGCCAGCAACATAATTAAAATGCATATATGTATGTCCCATGTGTATATACATGTTATTTGTGTGGGTATACTACTTGTAAATATCACATTGATTGCAGGAACACTTCCCAGTCCTGCACCGTCCTTACAATTATTTTTGTAGTCATCTCTCTCCTTGAGCCTATCAGAAAATTGTGGTGGTAGAGAAGCCAAGTAGCTTGAATCCAAAAAGAATGGATTTCTCTAAGAGAAGATGGAATACAAACATTGATTTACTCTGTGGCAGAGGATGAGAGGAAGACATGACAAATGCCTTACAAATTGATTAAATGGAGCTTCAACATATATAGAGAATACATTGTTGGAATTAATGGGAGAAATTGATAAACTCACAATTTATTTGAAAATTTAAGAACTTCGAGGGCTGAGTCCCAGTGGCGGTGGCGTAAGTGGTTGAGTGCGGGACTGTGGTCTGGCCCATGGGCTTGGTGCTTCAAATCTAGTGGCGACTCTCAGGAGCAGGGCTGGGTAGCTCCCACGACCACCAGAGGTCAGTGATGCCCCCCCCCTCCAAAAACAAACAAACGAACAAACAAAAAATAATCTAGAACATGAAGATCAAATAAAACTCTATGCAAGCAAAAAGAAAAACATAATGAAGAAAATAAATGTGAAACTGAAAGCACAAGAACAATAAAAAATGGAGAAAATTTAAAATGTGATCTTTGGAAATATCCATCAAATTGATCATCCTCCTGTCAACCTGATCAATAAAATGTAAAAAATAAATACGACAGATTATTATCTCAATAACAAAATAAGAGCATCTCTATAGATGCTAAAGATATCAAAATGATATTAAAGGAATATTAGCCCATCAATTCAACAACTTAAATGGACTGGATCTATTCTTCAGAAAAAAATAAACTAGAAAACTCATTTTGCATGAAATCAATGACCTGAATATTCTGATATATCTTCAATATTAATTTGTTGTTCAAACTATATCAGAAAGAAAAGCTTCCAGCCTATATCACTTATTGGAATATGAAGTAATATCATTTCTGGAAAAATTCTTACAAAAAATAGAAATAGCACTTCCCAACTCATTTATGAGTTCATCTGTATGCTGATGCAAAATAGCAGAGAGAGACATTATTTAAAAAAGAAAACTACAGACTGTTATCAGTTATGAACATATAAAAATTGTCAACCAAAAACTTAGCAACTCAAATTACAACATATACAAAGGATGGTCAAGTGAAAATGGAGGTTTGATCAGAATGTAAGATTTATTCAACATTCAAAAAGGTAAACTTACGTTACTCACTATATTAATAGATAAAGGAAAAATGTAGATGAATAAAAGCATTTGACAACATTCAACGTTCATTCATAATAAAAGGTTTCATTAAATTAGGAATAGCATCGCATGTTCTCAGTCAGATGAAGATATCTATAAAATGCCCACAGAAAGAATAAATGCTTTTAGCTTTAAGACTGGAAATTGTAGGGGCAATGTATTATTTAATGTGGCTCTTTTAGCCAAAGTCTAACTCCGACCAGATGATTTTTCCCTTCGTGGGTCTAATAAGAATGCCGCAGATACTAATAGGATTCCCCAATGAGGAATTATAAACAGTATCCCCTTGAGTGTCATCCTGCATTGTATAAAATGAGCCCTTGGAGAAGCAGGAGGAAGGATTTCATTTCACCAGCAAGAGCCAGGAATGGCACATCCTCTGCACCCGAGATCCCTGCAGTGAACCTCCTAGATCCAGAAGACAGCTGGAATAGCAGCAATACCATGAACCAGAGCATGGAAGAGTGAGGGACTTCCGAAGCCATGGAGCAAGTGAATATGAGTGCTTTTGTTCAGTAGGTCAGCTTGTAGAGTGGGATGTCTCTGGGCCCTTAATTGAGGAAGTTAGACTTATTGACCCAATAAGCATTTCTCACTGTCACTACAGCTTGTTAATCTTCTTAGTAAACGCTTTAATTATGAATTTTGTCTGTGAGTTCTGTGTAGCCATTGCGATGGATATTAGAAACTAGAAAGGTAAAATAGTCAACATTAATTAAGGCAGCACAGGCATAAAGCAAGGATCTATATTCTCATCTTATTCAAGTTCATATTATCTTATTCAAGTTCATATTAAGGACTCTAGTTAAAACAATAAGGCAACAAAAAAAGCAAACAGGAAGATTTGACAGGAAGAAATAAAACTGCCTCTGTACTTCATAATCTAAGCAGGAAAACTACCAGAAATAATAAAAGTGCTAACTTAGTAGTAAGTTTGCAGGCTATATATTTAATGTACAAAACTCAATTGTACTTCTATATAATAACAATTAACAATGAAGTATTGAATCATTTTTAAAGAATCACCTATGACATCATAAAAAGCTATAGGTACTTTAATATGGTGTTTATAAAATATGTGCAAAATCTAAATTCTGAATGCTACAAAACATTGATTTTTAAAAGTCAAATATATAAATAATGGGAAAACAAATTAAGCTAGTGAATTGGAAAACTCAATATAATTAACACTTAAATTATTCTCCCAAACACTGATAGATTCAACAAAATTGCAAACAAGATTCCACTAGGCTATTTGGTAGACACAAGCTACATGATTCTAATATGCAAAGGGAATGTGATAGTTAGGTTTACAGTATCGACCTGGCCAGTAGGAACATGTGGGATTAATGAGGTTGCAGATTGATTGGAGGGCAGAGTGAAAGGCTCTGTGAGGCCCAACTCCCTTTCTCTTGCTCTCTGGTGATCAGAGCGTACAGCTGTGTTAGCTAGTTCTCTGTCTCAACCTGTGAGCTACACTCCCTGGGGACCAAGCCAACCAGTGGGGCGAGTTGCTAGAACTTGAGGCTCCTTTGAGACCTGCCGGTGTGTACATCACTCGAGCTTGAGACTGGTGGATCCTATCACCTTGCGTTGCTTGTGTTCGATATCCCCTCTGGGCCTGCATCCATAAACTCCTGACCTACTGACGATTGACCTTCCCTGCTGTTTGCTGCCTGTGGGCAGACTCTGCTTGCCTTACCCAAGAAGAAGCTCTGCTGTCTGCTTCCTTGACCTTGAAACCAGCAACCCACATGAGTTGAAGGACTTCTAGTATATTAACTGGTTCACAGAAGTGAATAGAATTGAACCCTCTGAATTGTGTGTGAACAAACTAGCTGCTATATTCCTTCTCACTGTATAAATATATCCGTGTGTGTGTGTGTGTGTGTGTGTGTGTGTGTGTCCTGGTTTTGTTTCTCTATAGAACCTTTCCTAACACAAGGAATGAAAACGAATTAAAATAGCTTTGGAAGAGAAAAACGGAGTTGGAATACTCATAATACCAAATTTGAAGACTTACTTTAAGCAGTTCAAAGCAACCAGCCCACTACTCCACAAGAGAGAGATGAGACTTACTACTCTCACAAAAAAGTTACAGTCTCAAAACTCCACCAGGACAGTTCTACCCTGTCCTATATGGTTTCTCTGAGTCAAAATTGACTTGAGAGCAGCCAGTCTGTTTTTCTATAAAGCAACAATGATCAAGACAGCCACATATCACTGGTAGAAAAATAGGCACATCAGTAAGGATAAGAGACTAGTGAGTTCATAAAATTAAGTAAAAAATAATTCAATTTAAAATATGTGCAAAAGGTCTTAACAAAAACTTCCACAAAGAATACATATGGATTACCAAAAAACCATGAAAAGATACCCAACATCATTCATCACTAAGAAAATGCAAATTAGAACCACGATACAATACTGCCAAGCATCTACTAGAAGAGGTAATATAAAAGTGACTGGCAACATGAATGTTCATAAGGATGCAAAGCAATTTAAAATGCCATACTTCTATTGGGAATGTGTAATGGTACACCACTTTGGAAAACACTTGGGTGATTTTTTATAAATGTACACTTACCACTTGCGAGACAATCCAGAAATCACATTCCTAGAGAAATGTGATCACATAAGAGAAATGAAAATGCACACTCATCCAAATACAAGAAGGTGGGAGCTTTAGCATCTTTATAATCAGAAAAATGAAGCATCCATATAACAAAATATTAATTAGCAACTAAAGAAAATGAACTAGTAATAATACCTATAACAATGTGGATAAACTTCAGATGATTTATTTTACATTTAAAAATAACTTGAAAGACCATATACTGTAAAATTCAATTCAGGTGCTACTCTGAGTAAAGGAAAATTAGAGGGGCAGCAAACAGATTAGCAGTTAAGGGATGGATGTGGGCTGACTATAGAAGGACATTTAGTAATTGGAGGGAATAGAACCATTCTGTGTCTTCATTGTGGTGGTAGCTACATAACAAAGTTCATTTGTCAAAACCCACAGACTTGTTGCCTGGGAAGGCTAGACAATGAATTAAGACAGACTGAAAGGATAATAAACCATACTCAGACAATGAACAGAACTGATGTACTCATATTGTGGCATTATAGATGATTACTAAACATATCATAGATTACCAGAAGCATAAGTCAATATGTCTTTGAATAAATGCAGCCAAACTATTCCACAAAATCAAGGATTTCAAAATTTTGATATTTACTTTGGTCATGTCATCAGGAAAAGCCAATTGCTAGAACAGGACATCATGGCCATAAAGTAGATCCTCAGCAAAAAATAAGTTCAATATAGATTAACCCAGTAATACCGAAACGATGGTCTCAGGCATTCTAACACAACTCTGACTCAGAATGAACAACGCTTCATTCTTTTTCTATCAGCTTGTCGTGAGTTGGAGCTGACTCCAGAGCAACCAATAGCAAGTACACAGACTTGTGAACCTCAAAGGATAATGTCAGTCTGTTAATTAGATCTTAACAAATAGGGCTAAAATATTATTTATGAAAGTAAATCCTCCACAAAATTATATTCAAAGGTTAAACATTTTTCAGTTAACATATTCATTTATCATCTTTGGGCATCTCTTAAGTTCCAAACAGATAGGTAATAAATGTAAAACAAATTAATAAAGCAATCGATGCCTGTTAAAGCAATTAATGCCTTTTGGTGGGGCAGTGAGAGATGAACAGACAGTAACAAAATATGGCACAATTAATGTACATATACCATGATATTATATATTTTACTAATTGGCTAAGAAATTTTAACATTCTAGGTGAGGATACAGATTGGTAGCGCCTCAGCAAAACAAATTCCAACATAATTTTTTACTCATCAGCCTTTCCTCAATGTAGTCTGATCCTTATAGCAATCATACATGGTATTCTTTCAAGTACTTCAATTTTAAAAAAAGATATTTGCAATAGTAAGAGATAATTTGTGAATTTATTTTCTGCAGGAAAACCTGATCATTCATACTTTTGGAGAATTTTCCCAAAGATAATTTCACAACCACATTTTTTTCTGGTGAATTGTAGTAGTCATTTTTGCCAGACCTTTAAAAAGGTCAAATGAGCCCTATAAAATGAAGATTAAGGCAATCGATAGGATCTTCAGCAATCAGCAATCCTGAACACTTTTGCTAAATAACTCTAAAGCGTTCTGTACTTCTTGGCTCCTCTGCTTGCAAGGCCAGAAAAAATATACTGCACACCTGAGTAAGTTTTCTTTAACCAAATGTTAAATTATTTTTCTTTCAAATCCCTTAGATGGTCTACCTCTGAATATATAAAGTGAAAGGAAGACAGTAAATGTAGACCTCTAGACTTATGTTCAGAGTAGGAAAATATTCTAAGAAGTAGAAATGACCACCTGAGTCTTAATCCATAGAATTTAATTCTAGATATGATCACTACTATGCTGCCACATTCTGTACATACAAATATAGTATTTCATTCTTCGAGGATGATGGAAAGAAAGTTTTGGCATTTTAAGACTCTGGGTAAGGGAAGAATGAGTTAATGGAAAGATCTACTGTAAAAGACATTTCATTTCTTTATTTATTCAGTATATAACAAACACAAACTGCCAGCCAGGACTGAGTACAAAAAAAAATTCTCCTTTCCACAAAGAACTCACCATACAATTGACAGACATAGGGGGTAGATGGTAGGTGGGAGGCACATGGGGCCTGCGAGGATGCTAAAGAAAAAGCAATCCCCCCCAAGTCAACAATTATTGAGCCCACAGTCGTTCCCAGTTATCATAATTTTATGATAATTATACAACCCTCACAGCAAACTTATACAGTAAATTCCATGATTCCCATTTGAATATTCCCATTCCATAAGGAAGCCAGTTAAGAGATATAAAAATTACTCAATTACTAACTGTTTAAACCACTTGTAACTGAATGGCCTGTATCTAATTTCTATCAATTTCTATCTATCTATCTATCTTACCTTCTATATTTCTTTCTATCATCTACCTATCCATGAACCTACATACATAATACAAACATAAATATAAACACAATATACACATAAATGAGCCACAAAGGAACAGAGTATTGACTTGCAAGAGAGAGGCAGAAAAGACTTCACAGAGTTTACCCTGTAAATGAACAAGAATTTTCAGTCAGAGAGATAGAAGAGGGGCATGACAAACAAGAATGTGTGAAAGCAGTACATGCCCAGAGAAAGGACAGTAATGATATTGGCTTCCAATGCTGCTGTAAACAAATTTCCACAGTTTGTATCTTAAAACAACAAAAAAATAATTTTCTCATGGTTCTGAGGACTATAAGTCCAAAATCAAGATGTGCAATCCATATAGATTCACAAACTTATCTGACCTTCTGCCCTCTTTTTAAGAAAAAAAACTCCTTGGCACCCCCCTATACATGGTAGCCCATGTTCCCCCTGGGGATTCTGGGGAAGAATCTGTTCCGTGTATCTTCAAGTCTCTCGTGGCTGCAGAAGTCCTCTGTTTGATATTACACCGTTTCAATCTTCCAAACCATCATCTTGAAGTCTCAGCTCCAGCATCACACTGACTTTTCCTGGATGTCGTGAAAAGTTTACCATTGTCTACTCTTTGAAGGATATGTAGGTACTCACTTAGAACCCACCAGAAAATTTAGGATAATCTTTCTGTCTCAAGATGCTTAAACACATCTGCAAGGACCCTTCTACCAAATAAGGTAACATTCACAGGTCCTTGGAGCACAGTCTGATTTTGGGGGGCAGGGGGGAGGAAGGAGGTGTATGACAAATGAAGAATATGGATGCAGGAGTAGGTGGGAGAAGTAGGGAAGCAAAAAGTGGGAGAAGAGACAGGACAAGTAAGTAGGGACCAGATGATAATTAAAATGGCTACAGACATGTTTAGGCAATAGGTAAAATGGAAATATTTTGATTTCCAGAACTACAGGTGGCATTTGCATGCTGGAGAAAGATTATTAAAGAGGGATTAGTAGAAGGTAGGAGATTGTTAAGACTCTGAATAAGATATGACTATGGCTATTGACAGGTTACAAAGAAGAGCAAGGGACAATTTAGGATAACTCCAAACTTTCCAGCTTTGGCTAGTAGGTAGGTAGTAGAGATATTAATGAGGATAGGTGGTACAGATGGCAGGGTGGTTGGACTTTGGTCTTGTTGATTTTGAAGTGTACTTATAACATCTACACTGAGTGTATGGTAGATATTCAAATACTTAAATTTGGGGTACAATAAAATAAATTTAAATTGTAGTTCTAAATATGGAACTACATTAAGAACCACCACTCATTAGTATGGAACCTGTGTTATTCTGGGTAGACTAGAGAAACAAATTCATAAACACGCATATGTATATAAGGGGAATGGAACATTGAAAAAGCATCCCAACCCAATCCAGTCCTAGCCCACAAGTCTGATATTAGCCTATATGTCTGATACTAGTCTATAAAGTCTTCTTCAGATTCATGAGGGCAATCACCAGCTAGTGGGTGCAGTCTTGTGTATCCAGTGGTGGTAGAAACATCTGAGAACTGGCAGTGGTCTCCCCAAAGCCTCTCATGCATCCCAGTCTGGCTTCATCAGGGTAAGTTCATGTGGCTTCTCCTCCGGCTCCTCTAGTTTCCAGGTCTCAGGTTCTATCAGCCCGCTGCCATCTTGTCTTAGGGACTGAGCCGATAGTTTCTTCCACGGAGGCAGTATCACGAGATTTCCCAGAATTCTCAGGAAAAAGCCAGGCCCATGCAGAGGTCTAATTGTCTATCTCCAGAATGACAGGCTAGACTCCACCCCTACACTCCCAATCATGAAATTGACACAAGAGTCATGACTGTCACAGAACCCAAGTTCTTTTACTTAATGTAAAAAATGCTGCTTACAAAATGCAGTTAGCCTAAGGCACGGCATGTAATGCAGTGTCGATGGAACTGCTCTGAGACAGAAACATTAGATACATATGTCATCTAGAAGGGTCAGATAAGGTTGGGACTCTTGATTTATCTGATGGTTAGTTATTAAAAGATAAGCCCTGCTATCAAGTCAGTCAACAAAGACATCCTGAGACTGACTTAAGATTTAAAGAAACTTATTATTCTGTTTGCTTGCTCCTGGTCAACAGCTGTTTCTCCTGAAACCTGAGTTAATATGTGACTTCCCAAAGTGTAAATTCCAAAGCCAAAGGTATATGATATCGATGTATGGTATTCTGATTTCAAATTAATTTCCACAAAAACTGTCTGTTTGGCACTGCTGTGGCCTCCTCCTTGGTTTACCTTATAAATAAAAACTTCTCCTACTTCTGATTTGATGTGCATTGAATAAATCGGCTATAGAACTTCAGAATAAAATGCCTGCATTTGAGGTGGCAAGCATGATTGAAAATGATCAATAAATTGATGGAAGCAGAAATTATTATTTCTGGTATAAATGTGTCCCAAGAAATTCCTCCAAAATTTTATGCTATCTTGATTCTTTCAACTTGGTCATGGTTAGGATTTCACCACAAGACTTTGCGTACTGTGCTAATTTTATTTAATAAGACTACCTGCAGCATTTTTGGAAAATCTTATCATCTGTAGCAGAAAAAACAGAATACTCAGTGTTCTATGTTGTCAGACTATAAGCAATTAGGGGACTGGTAATTATATACATATTACTAATATTTGGTTGTTGTTTTTTTTTTTGACATCACTGCTCTCCGGCGGTGGGAGTAGGAGGCCCAGCCCCACTGCTGGAATTGAACCTCCGTCCCAGTGGGCTGCAGTCCCGCGCACAACTACTATGCCACCGGGGCTCAGCCACATATTACTAATATTTAAAATATTTATTACATATATATGTATTTCTTTGAGAAACTAACCATGAAAATTTACCCTACTACTTATGTCCTTAAAACTTTTCCATCCCATAACAACCCTGGATATCATTTTCCCTGAAAAACCAAATCACTATAGTGATTTTGTGCTGCTGAGAAGAAAAAAAAGAGATTATGGTCTTTATAAGAACACAGGGAGCACTCTATAAATGTTGTTGAAAGGAGAGCATCAGGCAGAGACAGTGAACAAAAAACTGCAGGAAGACTAGATCCTGAGGGCTTGACAAGCAGGTGTTTCTGTGGTCATCAATTCAGCTATTCATAGATGACTTGTTCTGGGCCAGAGAATCCTGCTCAGGGCAACAATGCCTCCACCATTAGCCCCAGGAGATGCCAATCATGCATGCCAGGCCACACTGTTAGCTCAAGAGGGACTTCAAAACTTAACTGGGTCAAAAGATTGCTTCTAAGCAGGTTTTCTTAATCTAATATAAACTAAAGCCTGAGAAAAATGAAAGGAATTTAAAATCTTTTCAAACCCTACCTATATCACCAACCATATTTCTATTACTTTTCTTTTTCACAAGGACAAAAATCTTGTGTTTTAATGTAAATACTTGACATCATACTCCCAAAAGACCCCCAAAAAATGAAACAGAAAGATATCCAGCTGATTTTTTCACATCAGTCCTTTCTGAAGTGTCTTCTTTATACTCATAGAGCTAAGTTCAGTCTTCAAAGCTCAGCTCTATTCCTGCTTGATGCATAGACATTTTCTTGGACCTCCCCAGGTATTAGACATTCTTCTTCAATATTTATACCTTAATTATTGTCAAATTTGGGGATAAATTTCCTTTATGTATCTATGCCTCTAACTAGATTATAAACCCCTTCAAAGATTTCAGCACATCAAAATTTCCTTTTGGCAAATGTTAAATGATGAGAATGATAAAAAGCAGATCCCTGACTATATTTCAGCTTGGAAAGATAGTCTAATTTTTTCTTTCATCAATTTTTAATTATGAATATAATTTCATTTTTAATTAAGAATATCGTCTCATTTTTATAAATGGTGTTGATTTATATCATTCCTTGTATCTCTCTGTAGGGGGAAAATGATTCTTTTCTAGGATAAGATTGTCTTTAGTTTAATTTTCCCAGTAACTACATTAGCATTTTCAGGGAAAGCAGCTACAATAACTAAGATATTATGCTATTTTGCATACATGATTTGCTTTCACAGAAGTAATGCCTCCTCATTTGAAAAGTTATTTCATATACAAGATGCTAGGTAGGTAGAGGTTTTCTACAATGAGTGGAAATCAAAATTCTTATTGACAGAGAGCTCTTTTCAAGGAATAACTATGTAATTTAAATTTATCAATTTTAAAATATCTTTAACATTTGTGGGGAGAAAAGTAGTTTTCTTTTTTCTTTTTTGGGGGAAAAAGTAGTTTTCTAATAGGCAAGCATGTAAGCCTGGAATGTAAATGACAGGAACTGAAAAGGAAGAATATCACTAAAGTAGAAATATGACCAGTTGCTTCCTGAATAGGAAGAATAACAAGTAGATATTGTAATAGTTAAGGTATTTCATATGTCCACATTATTCTTCGGGAGAACTA
This sequence comes from Nesogale talazaci, assembly GCA_004026705.1. Taxonomy (NCBI): domain Eukaryota; kingdom Metazoa; phylum Chordata; class Mammalia; order Afrosoricida; family Tenrecidae; genus Nesogale; species Nesogale talazaci. The sequence continues at coordinate 21,815 of PVJH01004607.1, forward strand.
GGGCTCACCCATTTAATGTATATGTGTACCTAGCAAAGCTATTAATCAGGATTGATGCTACTCCCCTTGCACCTGTCCTCCTCAAACCTTTTCCAAGATAGGTCTGCACTTTGTTCACCGTGATTGCAAAGCTAAGACGGAGGATGATGACTGCCACCCTTCCCACCATGTAGCCAAGTCAAGACGAATCCGTTCAGAAAGGGAGAAACGACAGAGAGACTCTAAGAGCAATCTGGGATCCAGTTCTCAACATGCAGCTACCTTGGCTACTAAATCCTCCACCAGCAGTCATTTTCAAGGCAAGTTCATGACAAATCAGTTGGCATTAAGATGAGACAGCAGGACAGCGCAGGGGTCAATAGGTTATAAACGTTTCCTTCTTATCTGTACTAGTTTACGAGGGCTGCCAAAACAAAGACCATAAGGCAGGTAGCTTTAAACAACAAGACACATTTTGTCTCATGGTTCTGGAGACAGAGGCCCAGTTCAGGCCTTGGCAGGACCAGGTTTCCTATCAGTCTAGGGAGAAGCTTCCCCTTGTGCATCCATCTGTGGCAGTCCTAGGGATTTCTGGAATTCCTTGACTTACAGGGGCATCTTCTCAGAGTCGGCCTCCCCTAGTATATTTTGCAGTGTCTGTTATCCTCTTTTTTTAAAAAAAAAATCATTTTTAGGGGTTCTTATAGCTCTTATCACAATCCACACATCAAGCGTATCAAGCACATTTGTGCCTATATTGTCATCACCATTTTCAAATCATTTTCTTTCTACTTCAGCCTTTGGTATGAGCTCCTCTTTCCCCCTTCCTCCCCAACTCTCCCACCTTCATGACCCCTTAATAAATAATAAATTATTGGTATTTTCATAGCTTATATTACCCACTGTCTCCCATCACCCAAGTTTCTGTTCTTAGTCCCCATGGGTGGGAGCATTATACATTGATCACTTGTTTCTCCCTTTCATCCTCTTATACCCGCCCCCAATCTTTCCCCCACCCTCAAGGTATCGCTTCCCCCATTACTGTTCCTGAGGGGTTTATCTGTCCTGGATTCCATGTGTCACAATCTCTTATCTGTATCAGTATACAAGCTCCAGTCTAGCCAGATTTGTAAGGTAGAACTGGGGTCATGAAAGTGTGTGTGTGTGTGTGTGTGTGTGTGTGTGTGAAATAACTACAAGAATGTTGTATGTTTTGTTGATGCTACACTGCACTCTGGCTGGCTAACTAAACTGCTAACCAATATTCAGCAGTTTGAAACACCAGTCATTCCTCTGAAGAAAGATGGGGTTTCTGCTACTCTAAGATTTATAGCCTCAGAAAAGTAAAAGGTATATTCTCCTCTACCGGGTTTCTATGGCAGTGGTTCGGTGGCAAGTGTTCTCCTTTATAAGAACAGTACTTAAATGGAATTAGCTCCTACCTATTTGGGGTGGTTTCATATTAATTTAACTAAAACTATCTTGAAAGACTCAATTTGCAAACACGGTCAAGTTTACAGTTATTGGAGATTAGATCATCAACATAGCTTTTTATTTTTATTTATTTTTATTTTTTTCATAGCTTTTTAAAGACATAATGCAATCCACAATGCAACATCAAATCCCATCTTCAGTACTTTAATATCCATTGCCTCTCTCTCATTTTTAAGTTATTTTGACCTACAATTCACATACCATGCAGTAAATTTTTACATATATTAAAAAGAGTTGTGCAGCCATAAACAAAATCACCTTTAGAACACTTTATTTTGTCTTCATTGTTATTAGGTCCCCTCCCACGCTCCTCATCTTAAACCTAAGAAAATCCCTTAATCTGATAAGACAATTCATGAATATCAAAAAGATTAATGAGGAAATCAAGAATATTAATGAGCATACCTGTCTATATATAACTAAACATATACTAGCAAATGTAATAAGAAATGAAAGCGGTCTATAATATAATCTGGTTCAGGAAATCCTAAAGTTTATTTCAAAGATAGTGTTACTGACAAAAGGACTCTATAGTCATATATATTCAGGGAACCATATTTACTATTATCCTTTTGGAAATCAATAAGACATATCAACTTCAAGAAGGCAGGAAACATGTTCAATTCATAAACCCATTGGTTAAGCATTGGACAGATAAACACAAGGTCCGAGGTTTAAACTCATGAACTTCTCCAAGGAAGAAACATGAGGCTGCCTTCTCCTGAAAAGATTCACAGTCTCAGCAATCCTTTACAGATTCAATAGGAATCTACTCTGTAGCAGTGGGTTTAGCTGTTGATCTATGACAGTCTAGAAAGCAGAATTAGCAATCACCATACAATTTAGGAAACACTGATCACGTATATCACCTTTATTTTACAGAATAAGAAAAGGGAAAACAAAGGAAGGAAAAGGGTAAGAAAAATGAATGAGCCAGGAAGAGAGAAGACAAGCCAGATGAGTTAAACAGCTGTGCAGGTCAAATAGCTCTAGACCACCACAGACTAGCCCTGAACCCAGTGGGCATGATTTCTGGTTGTAGTTGCGTAATCTGGTGTCAACATAAGGATTCAGAGTGAAGAGGAAGAGCCTGGTCTGTCAATCACAGCGTGATGACCTCATTTGGAGGCACTAAGGAGATAAAATAGCTTGCTGCAGGTGGGGCACATACTCCCAGGGAGACAGCCCTGTCAAGAAGACACATGGAACTACGCTAGTGCCCTGAACTGGAGTAGCCACATAGAGACCCCTGCCAAGGCTGAGATGCTTACAACATCACTGGATCCACAAAACTTTTTCCCACAGGCCTGTGATCTTTCCACATTCAGTATCATTGCAAGTGTTGAAATGCGTCATGAGTCTGAAAAGGATGTTATAGATTGGTATTGGACATATGGGCTAAAATGAGACATGGATTTCATCTGGACTGGGCTGGGATGTTTTCTCAATATTCAATTGCTCTTATACGTTCATGAATTTGTTTCTCTAGTTTACCCCGACTAACACAATTCCCAATCTCACCTTTCTTCCATGCCTCACTTTCATAAATACCAATTTTTAAGCATGCAATATTTATGTTTTTTCATCCAAGATGAAATATTATTTTAAAGTACACATTAATGTGTTATGAGCATACCCAGAATGTATCTATCACTCTGTCTTAATTTCTACATATGTACCCATTTTTACAAAATTGTAATGGAATGTATCTAGAATAAAGACCAAGGGGGCTTATCTCCCAAATGCCTGACTAGGCCCATGAAAAAGGGTCTACATAGGAATCAGGCATACTCTTTGGATACCCATGAGAAAATCCAAACTGAGCATTCACAAACTAAGGGTTGCCTAAGTAAAGTGAAACTAAACCTAGCTACAACCTAGGCATATGACATTACACATGTGCACTTAAACTCAGCCAATAAGATCAGCCAAGACCCTCAATCATTTCTTCCCAGCTAGTGGAGCTAGAGGGAAGAAAGGCTGAGCTTGCAGCCCCACATGACCTCTTGACCTCTGGGGATTTCTTAGTTTTACAAGTGTGGTTTCATTGTTCTGTATTCTTTCCACATGGCCTTTCACATTCAGGCACTGAATCCTGCAGAGTTCCCATGCAGTCTTGTATGCTTTCCACAAACTGTGTACTATTTCAGACTGTAATACCTAAAACTGTCCTTTATTTCATAACAATCACTTGTATTACAAAACTGTCATGCCCTGTGAATTCTTACAGCATTGCAAAGCAAGAACTGAGGTGTCTCACTCTAGAAACGTAATAGTAAAGTTAAATCTGATCCTAAATAATTTGATGCATTTGTGATATAAGTAAGATAGGACTTCAGAGTAGGTTAGCTAGCAGCTCCTAGGACTAAATCTACGACATCCCTTTCTCATATAAAATCTCAAGTGGGTTGTGCTACACTTTTAATTTATAGTTTGAAATTTCAAAATTATGATAGCACACTTCATGCATTAGAAGGAGAGTCGTTACTGAGGTGCTCCATAAGAAAATGGATTCAGAGAGGTTAGTAGGATTGAAAAAAAAAGTCATGTACCATGTGCTATTCCTAATGCAAAGCTTAAGAATTTATTATTTAAAGCAGGGTTAGTCAATTATTCATCTGTGAAATCCTACTAGAAAAGCATTTCAGAACAGCAACAACAATGAGAGAAAGTTCCAAAATGGTCTCCAGGTAGAATCACCTGCGAGGTACTCTTGCTGTTAGATCAAAAAATTAAGAGGGAAGGAGGCCATTAGTGGGAGGCAGGGCACCAGAAATAGAATTCAAGTGTACTACAGCCTGTGGATCAGACCACTCCCTGCAAATTTCACCCACAGAGAAATTCGAGAATTCATTAAGTTCATTCATTAAGTTCATTAATTCATTAAGAAATTCGAGAATACAGTAAGTTCATTGAATCTTTCCTCAAGTTCTGCTAATCTTGCCAAGTTCAGCAGGACATCATCTACCACCTCTTCCTGTACACAAGATCTAAGACACAAAACTTGCTGTACAAGGGCTCAAACTGGAGGTCTCCTCCCTACAGTCCTCCTCACTCCTGCATTCACAAGCTTTGCATTCCCTCCTCTAGCCAAGAACAGAGCAACTGCATGAGTCGTCCCTTTTCCCCCTCTGCTCAACCTCCTGCCACCAGTATGGATAAGTACAGATAATTAGACACTAATTTGCTGCAATTTGAGAGCCCCTAGGATATTTACACATGGTAGAGTGTAGATCCCCAGAGCACAGCCCGAAGAGCTGAGTAGGAGGGTGAGAGGCTAACACTGAGGACAGTCAGGGAAATTCAGATACAATGTGCCCCAAACCTACTCATATAATCTAGTCCCTCCTCCATTGGGGACAGAAGAGTTCAGCCCTGATATCAGGGCACCCTAGAAATCAATTATATATATATATATATATATAATTGATATTTAATATATAATTGATATTTAATATATATATATATTAAAAAGCTGGGCTGAGCCCAGGTGGTGTAGTGGCTGTGCATGAGACTATGGCCCACAGGAGCAAAGACTGGGCCTCCTACCCCCACCACCAGAGGGCATGATGTCCCCAAAAAACAAACAAACAGGCTTTTAAAATGCTTTCAATCCGAGGCTATGAATATAAACCACCAGAAATGTGGTCCATTAATATAGCTTTAATGCAACAAAACAGGCAGACAGCAGATCTCCTGCATGCAGCCTACAAAGCTTTAACACAGCAAAACAAGAAAAGTTAACAGGAACTGAAAATCATAGCCGAAGTCAAAAATTTGTTCTGTCAGTTTTAGCAATAACAAAGTCTTTGGAAGACTGTCCATGATGGCCAGAATCAGTTCAAATCTCTACCATGCAGACTCTGGCCTCATGATGCCTCCACCAGACCGCCCCTTTATTCACAGCTATACCATCAGCCCTACCTAGACCAGCACTACAGTCTTTACCACTGCTGGCCTCAATCCACCACTACAGGCCTCCTTTCAACCAAGCAAACTCCTACCTGGTCGGCCTATATGACACCCTCTTGGCCTGCAACTCCAGCTAGCATTCCCTGAGAGGATCATTCAAATCACCTTCCAAACAACGGAATAGATTTGGGTGAGAGGAAAATGCCAGACACAAAGTCATAGCCCGATCCCCCAGAAAAGCTAGCTACAGGCAGCCCAAAAAAGGATTCCTACCAAATTTCCAAAGAAAGAGCCTAGGGCTCTTTGACCTCCCCCCCCCTCAAAAAAAATGGTACTGAGCTCCTCGAAAACACCATGCAGACAGCAAACTACCTCAACAAGGCAATGCCATTGATAGAAGAAGACAGTGATCTGTCATGGAAAGAAATTTTCAAAATGTTGATGGGAATCATTCAGAATATGAGGGAAGCAGAAAAAAGATTTAAAAAAAGATGAAATGATAGAGGATATAAAGGCCACACATCAAAGGGAAATTCAAGTGTTAAGGCATGAGGTAACATAAGTAAATGACAAATTCACAAACTTCACCAACAGACTAAAGAAACAGACAATCTCACTAGTGACCTCAAGATAGCCAGGCAGATTTCAGCAAATGAGAAAGACAGTCAAACAAGATAATCAGAAAAGCTGAAGAAAACCTGAGAACTATGTCTGATGCTAGGGAGAGGAACATTAGAATAATTGGTTCACCAGAAAAATACACAATGAAGTCAACAGCAAAAGTAGTAAGGGAGTTGTCAGAGGAAAACGTCCTCAAATTTGTGAATGAAAATCAGGCAACCACTCAGGAGGCAAAAAGAAGATCAGCCTAGACTGAATTACAAGAATTATTCGCTAAGGCATACAGTATCTATCTAACTTTGAGAAAAGACTAAAAAAAAAACCCACTGAAAAAGGGGACCAGACAAGGGTGTCCTTGTCCCCACTTTTATTTAATATCATACTCAAGGGCTTAACTAATAACATGAGGAAAAGGAAAGATATCAAAACTATTTGTTGCTGAGCCCTGGTAGCATAGTGGTTGAGTGCGGGACTGTGGCTGACTGGCTTGGCAGTTCAAATCCAGCAGCAGCAAGGCTGGGCCTCCCACTCCTACCAGAGGGCAGTGATGCCTAAATAAATTTAAAAAAAAACTATTTGTCTGGGAAAGTAAGAAGTGAAACTATTGTTATTTGCAGATGATATGTCTTATATATGGAAAATCTCAAAAGTTCCACAAGGGGAGTACTGGAAGCAATAGATGAATATGGCAGAGTAGCAAGATTCAAGATCAACAAACAGAAGTTTATCACACTGCTAAACAAGGTGTTTATGCAGTGGAGGAGACACAGAAGAGGAGATAAAAAAAGGTAATACCCCTCACATTATCCAAGCACAAAGTGAAATACCTAGGGATATACCTAACACCCCACCCCCCAAAAAATTATACTAGGAAAATTACAAAATACTATTACCAGGAACCAAAAATGAACCCTACTAATTGAAGACTATCCAATGTTTGTGGACAGGAAGACTTACAGTAAAATGTACAGTAAAAATGCCAGTCCTGCCGAAGGCACTATATAAGTTTAACACAACCTGGTACACCAATCCTCAAAGGAAACCTACCAGCAAGATGAAGCAAACTAACAGAGAGATCTGGGGGGTGAGTCCCTATCCCAACTACATTTACTCCCTCCTCAAAAGATTGCACTACAGAGGACAGCACTGAAGATATAGCCCAGGGAGAGTGAAGGGTCTGCCCAGACTACACAGGAGCAAACTAAGAGGGAAAGAGAGAGAGGAGGAGGAGGAGGAGGAGGAGGAGGAGAAGAAGAAGAAGAAGAAGAAGAAGAAGAAGAAGAAGAAGAAGAAGAAGAAGCAGCAGCCAGCATCTTGGCCCACCAATCCCCAAGGATGACACTGCTGCTTGGAGCATTGGTGGCAGAGACAGCTCCATAGGGCCAGCCCCATCACAGCACTGCAGGCGACAGCACAGGATTCACAGTGTGGCAGTTGTGCAGTCTAACCCCCCATACCAGGGTGAAAGAGAGGATTGCAACAGAGCAGCAAGGGGAGTAAAGCAATGAAGTCCCTGAGGAAAACCAAAAATAGACTTCAGACTCAAGAGGGCAGGGCTTTACACCTCATCAGACTCAATTGGAAAGCATACAAAGAGGGCAGCAAACAGACTTTGAACTATTTATAGGCTTCTTCTTCTTCTTCTTCTTCCTCTTCTGCTTCTTCTTGTTTCTTTTCTTTCAAGTCTATCTATATAAAATAGGCAAGACAAACAATCCCAAAGAGAAAGCAACAGGACTGACAGTTCTGGAGGAACAGGAAAGAGGAGAGGTGGGGGAAATGGAGAATGGAGTGAGAAGCCAACAAACCCAAGGAAAAATAGAATAACAAGAGATCCAAAATTGATGGCCAGGATGGTGTAGAATGCCTGGTGGGGGGGTACATCAAGTGTAATTTAACCAAGAAGAATTACTGAGAGCCGAATGAAGGTCGAACATAGTAGAACAGGAGAAAAGTAAAAGGAAATACAGGAAAGAACTAGGAGGCAAAAGACATTTATAGAGGCATACATATAGGCATGTATAAATGTAAATATGTTAATATATAATGATAGGCATATAGGTCTATGCACATATATTTACATGTTAAGTATCAAGGTAACAGATTAACATTGGACCTGTATTCAATTACACCCTCAACACAAGAATACTTCATCTAATAATGGGGAATTGTGTGATGCTCACCTTCCCAACATAATCACTGAAGACAAAATGGATGCATAAGCAAATGTGGTGAAGAAAGCTGATGGTGTCTGACTATTAAAATATAAGGTGTCTGGGGTCTTAAAGGTTTGAAGCTCAACAAGCAGTCATCTAGCAAGTGAAGCAAATAAGTCCACATGGAAGAAGCACACCAGCCCGTGTAACCACAAGGTATCGATGGGATTGGGTATCAAGCATCAGAAAAACCAAAACAAACAATCATATTGATGCAAACAAGGAGAGTCATAATAGAGGCCCAAAGTTCATCTGTGGACAATTGGATATTCCCTCACAAAAGGCCACAAGGAAGGGATGAGCCATCCAGAGTGCAGTACAGAAATGATGAAACACAAAAAAATTTTCTACTTCTTTAATGCTTATTTCCTATCACTATCATGATCCCAATTCTACCTTCCAGATAGACCGGAGCATGTACACTGGGACAGATAAGAGCTGTCAATACATGGAATCCAGGACAGAGAAACCCCACAGGAACAATCATGGGAGCAGTGATACCATAAGGGTGGGGGGAGAAAGGGAGAACCAATCACAGTGATCAACATATACCCCCCCACACACATATACACAGAGGGATAAACAAAAGAAATGTGAGTGAAGGGAAACAGCAGTTGATGTAAGATATGAAAGAAATAATAATTTATAATTCATCAAGGACTCGTGAGAGTGGGATGGTGAGGGATGGAGGGAAAAAGAGGAGCTGATACCAAGGGCTCAAGTAGAAAGGAAATGCTTTGACATTGATGACAGCAACATATGTACAACTGTGCTTGATACAATTCATGTATTAATTGTTTTAAGAGATTTAACAGCCTCCAATAAAATGATTTATTAAAAATTTCATAACTATTTTTCTTATGAACGGTAACTTAATTTTTCACACAGAGAAAATTTCATTTAAATGTCCTATATATCCAAATCCATAGTACTATTCTTGTGGCAAGAAGAATACACTCTGTATTTAATATTTATGATATTCATTTCATCATGAACAAATCCATCAGTTAAAAACCACAAAGCATATTTAGTGGAATTTTGGAGAATGTGATTTGAAATCTAATAGCTCTTATTCTTAAATTCATGTAATGCAAAGGTATAAAATGCATGAGTTTCAAAATAAAAAAGCTAGAGCTGAGGCTGTAAACTTTATATTCCAAATAAAAATAACTTTCATTTGAATTCTAGTATAAGTTTTATGATCTGTTGTGAATTGATAATCTTTTATTTCATCCGTGATGCAAAGATGAGCTACCACCTCTGCAAAATAGCAGTAATATTCACTTTATGCGAGGTCTGATTCAAATTACTCCCAAGTTATTTATTCCTCTGATTGTCACATCAAGCTTGTAAAATGGTACTACCACTCTTTCCACTGTACTGTTAATGAAATTAACACCCAGAAAGTTTAAATAACTTGCCTAAGGTCACACAACCAATAATAAATAAACAGACGGGAATTGAATTTTGAAAGTTCATTCTCCAAAACCTGTGAAGTGAAGAGTATTAAATTCTGCTTAGACCATCTCATTTTGATCTGCTGAATTAACAATATTTTGAGATAAATCTATTTTGTCATATTCACTTATACTTCTGTGTAGTACATTGATACATTCTTCTATTTCTTGATAACTGCAGGTGTTTGCACATTTTATCATAATGTTTTACTTTGTCTTCTCAAGCTGCCCATTGAAATTCTCTGGTCAGCTCTCTTCATCTTTTTCCTTATGCCTTAGCTACTGTGATTAAGAATAAGTTTCAGGGTCTCTTCTTTCTTCCCTGTCCTCTTAATGGCCTTCTGCTTTCTTTACAAAGGATGTCCTTAATGTCTTCCCAAAGCTCAGAAGGCCTTCTAACATTAGAGTGAATGCATCAAATCTGTTCCTGTGGGATTCTAAAATTTCTGATGAGAGATGGAAACATTGCATTTGGGCTCTTATAAACTTCTTTCCATGTCTTCAGCTTTCAGCTGAACATACATATGATGGTCTGTTCCACAGTCAGCCCCTGGCCTAGTTTCAGTTGTTGATATTGAGCTTATACATCATCTCTCCCCACAGAGATAGTCAATTTGAGTTATGTTTATTCCACATGCAAATTTGCTGTTTGTGTTGTTGAAACAAGTCGTTTGCCATCAAGATGTCGTTGGTCTTGCAAAACTCTGTCATGTGATATCCAGCTTTATTTTATCACCAAGGCCATGTTTTCCAACTACTGCTTCTTCCTCTTTTTCCAATTTTTACAATCCAATTGTCATTAATTACCAGTACATACTGATTACATGTTTGATCAATTTCACACTGAAGACATTGGAAAAATCCTTCAATTCCTATATCACTAGCTAACTGGCTGGTGCATAAATATGAATAACAGTTGTATTGACTGGATTTCCTCTTTTGAGGGTAGGTACCACAGACAGCACTGTATTGCAATATATATCTTGAAATGTCCTTCTTGACAATGTATGCATAGTCTTTCTTGAATCTGTAAATCCCAGACATCATAAACTACATGAGAATTCATTCAACTAACATTTATTAAAGACTTTCAATAGTGAGTGATTTGTAGGCATCTAATATAGGTTGCAACTTCATTAAAGCAAGTTTAAAATTGAACCCATGACACATAGTTTTATACACTAAATTAATCATCAAGTAGAAGGAACTTAGACAATCTTTCTGTGGAAAAAGAAATGCAACTGCCAACTCAGTTTATAATACTATCTAGAGGTATTCTACTTCTCTACAATTGATAAAATTATGACTCACCATAATATAGTTGGGTCATAAATGTAAGAAAAACATTTGTGTGTTCAAAAAATGTATTTGTAAACCTGAGAATGAACAGAACAGGCTCTCATACCTGGGAATATCAAAACTGAGAGGGAGTGGTTTAAAAGGCAGGGTGGTGTCTACTTTGATCAAAGAAAATAATAAAAATTAATGTCCTTTATTGAGAATATAATTTGGACTGGCATTGTTCTCCATTTAGGTATAAATTCTCTTTGGTGCATGATGAACAATATCGGTGGGGCTAACATGATTGATCAACATCACAAAACTTATAAGTAGCAAAACAAGAAAAAACAAATCCACTGCCCTTGATTTCATGCCACTCATAATGACCCTTCGTAAGGTTTCTAAGGCTGAACAACTGTAAGGAAGCACACAGTCCCATCTTTCTCCCTGTAGCAGATTGTAGATTGGAACTGCCAATGAACTTGCATTTAGCAGTCCAACCCAATGCTGCCAAGGCGTCTTAGTAGATGGCAGTGGCAGTATTAACATCTCAGTCTATTGGACTCTTTTGATTTTACCATGTTATTTCCAACCTTAAAAAAAAAACCTAGATACCCTTCTGCAGTAAGAGAGAGCTTCAAAAAGTACATGGAAAAATCCCATTGTATTTTAATTCCTTATCTCCACAAATTTTTGAAGTACCCTCATACATGAAACTGAACCTCATTTAAAAGCAAAAGCAATACTTCCATTTTTATGAATTAATATATTTGCATATGTATCCAAATATGTTTATACCTCTATTAATATTTGGAGGTATTGGCCTCTGAACATATATTTATATGGCAATAATATTGAGCAGACATTGGTCCTCTACTCACGCCCTCCCTCAATGCAAGAAGACTGTTCTATTAACCTGACATTCTGTGAGCCTCACTCTCCTGACATGATCGCTGAAGACAAAATGGATGAATAAGCACATGTGGTAAAGAAAGCTGATGGTGCCCAGCTATCAAAAGATATAGTGTCTGGAGTCTTAACATTAAACAAGCAGTCATCTAGCAGAGAGGAAACAAGCCCACATCGATGAAGCATGACAGCCTGTGTGATCAAGAGGTGTCCATGGGATTAGGTAGCAGGCTTCAGAAAACCTCAAACAATAATCATCTTGTTGAGAATGCGGGAGGTCAGAGATCCCAAACCCATCTGTAAACAATTGGGCATCTTCTCACAGAAGGGTCACAAGGAAGGGATGAGTCAGCCACGGTGCGGTGCAGCACAGCACTGACAAAACACACAACATTCCTCCAGTTCTTTAATGCTTCATCACCCTCACTATCCTGAGCCCAGCTCTACCTTACAAATCCAGCTAGAACAGAGCATGTGTACTGGTATACAAAAGAATTCTTGGCATATGGACTCTGAAGATAAACCCCCAGGAACAGAAATGGCAGTAGCGATACCAAAATGACAAGCGGGGAGGAGGGAAGAAGTGAAGGGGGAACTGATCACAATGATTAATATATAACTTCGACGCTACCAAAAGCAGTAACAACTGAAATGTAAGTGAAGGGAGACAGTGGTTGAAGTAAGATATGAAAATAATAATCTCATAATTTATTAAGGGTTCATGAGGGTGAGGAAGGAGGAGAAAAAAAGGAGCTAAGACCAAGGACTCAAGTATAAAGAAAATGTTTAAAAAATGATGATGGCAACATATGTACAAATATACTTGATACTATTGATGCATGGGTTGTTATAAGAACTATCAGAGGTCCCAATAAAATTATTTTAAAAATAAATAAATAAAAGCAAAAGCAGCAAATTTTCAATAGCTGAACAATAAAATGCCAGGTAGGGAAATGAAGGAAAGACTAATTGCCATAATTGAAATAGCTAAGAGAAAATAAGGCATATGAAATGTACTTCTAGAGGTAAATTCAGAATCCATTCTTCACTGTTGCTGAGCTCAAATCAGAAGACACTGATGAGCTTGCCTAAGACACTAAAATAATGGTAAGTGATCATTAATTCTTTTTCTGACACAAATGAGGATGCGTTAACATAATTATACTGACATAGTGATATATCTCCTTTTTCAAAGGGAACACCCTATGTCTAAACTTCTGCTGAGAAAGCATTTGAAGATGCAATATAAAGACTACTTCTTTCTTAGAATGTACATAGAAGTGAATGATAATAGTGTGAAACTGCAAGGAGATCTAAAGACTCACCTTTCCTGGTTAATAACTGTTTCTACATGGCTGTTAGAGGCCCGCGAGTCAGGTGCAACCCACAGCAACCTACTGATAATAGAAGGAAACACTGTCTGGTCTTGTGTCATCCTCATGATCGCCCTGTGCTTGAACCCATTACTGTGGCCACGGAATCAACCCATCTTATCGAGGCATTTACCATAAGCAAGTTAAAATCTCTGCACCTCAACTTTTCCTTCTAAAATGATGCTTATAGAGGAGGCTACACAGGGCATCAAACATGCCCTCTTAAAATCCATCCAACCCAGCAAATTAAAAATTTTAATTATAATCATGTTCCTCAGGGAAGATCAACAAGAATAATTTTCTCAATTATTTTCTTTCCTGGAAACTCTTAATTGAATATAGTCTCTGAGGAATGACTTGTTTTTAAAAGAACAAGGAACATCTGTTGTGTACCTACTAGATATAAATGGGCTAATGAACGGGAAAAAATAACCCAGCACATTGCCACTAAATAAACTGCAACACATAGTGAGCCACAGAGTTTCCCAAGGTTGTGCTCTTTCTGGAAGATGATTGCCTTTTGCACTCACAGAGCAACCAGTGATTTTGAGCTACTGATCTTTTGGTCAGCTACTTAACGCTTAACCACTGGCCACCATGGCCAGCATTCTTATGATGGGGTGTTAGACCATAGAGAGGAAATTAGGAAATCTCAGATAGTGGGGGGGATTTATGAAAACACTCTCAAAAGCAGGAAAGTTCAGGTTCTTGATATCCACACCAGTTTCAGTGTGCAAGAGGCAAAAATTGTAGGATCTCAAACACCAGCTCAATAAATTCAGATCGGATAAAGTTGGCCCATTATGCAAGTCAAGAGAAGCTCACACCTTGCAATATTCTGTGCTTTAAGAAAGTATGCTGTGCTCAGTTAGTTGGGTTAAAAAGGTGATTTTTTTTCATAACATCTTAAACCTTGTTAAATAATATTTTTCTTCAGAAGCTAATTGGCCAGAATCCATTGACTTCTTTTATGACTTCTCTAGTAACATATCTTTTTGAAAATGTACTTATTGTGTGAGATGTGAAAGTGCCATATGTGTGTAGTCAAAAAGTAAAGCTACCTGTATAGGCAAAAAGCAAAGAACTGAAGACGCTAAGAAAGAAGTGGTAAAAAGGAAAATAACCCCTTAAAAGGGGAAACTATGATTATTAAAAATGGAAAAATTATAAAGACCTGGGAAATGTAGTTCTAAAACCAGAAGAAAAACATGAAAAACATAGATAATGAGTGTGAGTGCTTCTATATATAATAGTAGGTGTCTCAGAAAGAACAGTGAGAATAAAAGGTAAAAATACATCAAGAAAAGAAGGAAAATTACTTTAAAGTGAAAAATTATACAATCTTGATATTAGAATGGACCATTTTTACACAAAAGTATATATTTTGAACCCTGACATCGAAAATTTAAAGAGCAGATCTTCAAAGCCTTAAAAGAAAGAAAAAGCCATTTTCACAGGAATAAGAAACAGATCAACAACTAAGTTCTCACTTGAAGATAATAAAAGACAGTTGCATGACTTTTAAATTCATGAATAAATTAGATTTTAACCTAGAAATTTATTATCAGCTGCATTGACAAAGAAATACAAGAAGAAAAATATATTTTATATCAGAATGCCTGTCTCCTCTACTCTTTCATGAGAAATTGCTGGATTGTATTTCCAGTGAAGTATAGTCAAGAAGAAAATAAAAACAAGGCATAGCAGCCAGAAACAAGGGATCCAGTCCAAGAAAATAATAATGGAAATTTTTTGTCCCTTTGCCAAACCCATCAAGTAACTGCTATGAAGCAGAAAAATAGACATGGTAGACATGGTAGAATATTGAGGTAGCCAGGAAAAAAAAGGAGTGACTCCCTATATGGTAAGAAGGAGAGGTGTGAAACTCAGTGAGGTCATGATAAAGGAAAATCATACCAAAAAAGAAGATTTAAAATTCCAAGAAATAGTTGACTAGAAAGTTGTTAGGTTAAAAATCTTCAGGGAAAAACTAGGCTGACTTTAATAGGCTGGGTTGGGGGGCACTAATAAAAACTGACTTTTATAGATCAAGAACAAAGGAAACTAAACACGCACAAAGGCTTTAATGTATCCACATGCTTCTAAGTATGCTTCTCCACTAATGCTGCTCTTCTTTCAGAGCAGATAATGGTATAGGATGAGGACACAGGCTAGGAGATAACTGAATGTTTAAGCAAGGTTACACTCTCAGTCAGAAATTACAGTGATGCATTTCTCCACAGTGTTCTTAAGCATCATCATGAAAATATATCCCTCCCTAGGATAAACATGGTACAGTCAAATATGAATTAATAATAAGAATTGAGTAACACATAATTCAGAAGAAAATGGGAAGGGCTATTTAGGATCTAAGTATGAACATCAAACCAACAATCTTCAGAGCATAGTAAATTATATAAAAAAGCTCAAGACAAAATATAAGCTCCAAGGTTTTCTTCCTGGTGACAATCTGTGACCTTCACATTGAGGGAAACCAAAGGGTTATCAGCCTTGATCTCGAGCATACATTTCTAGAAGCAACTTGTGGGAACTAAGTGTGGGACTATGGATTTTTGCACACAGAATTTGAAAAACAAAAAAATCCTGGATCTCAGAAGTTTTTGTATATGAGAGCCTCTCTAGAATATAGAAACTACATAATTCAGCTTTCATGGCATAAGGAATTCAAACTATTAGACTTCAGGTTCAACAAAGTACATAAATAATAAGGGGAAAATGCCTAACAGGAGGTACCACAGCACCTATAGGATAAATCTAATCAACATCACAATTCAAATAAAATAGATGAAAGCATGATATGAAACAATGAATGAAATATGAAGAAAGATAAGTCACTTGAATGTTGACTCAAATCAATCTGACAATTGATAGAAAGGTTATTTATAATTGGAATTCTAATTTAAAATAAATATGTAAACATGACTCACTGGTTAAAAGTTCACACTTTCAGCCTACAGACAAAATACGAAAACTTTGCCAATGTCATCGAGTAGAATATAAATATTAGCAATCTCGACAATTATTAATAGACACACAGTTGAAAGAAGACAGGAAGTGAAACATTAAGAAGTAAAATGAGAGAAAAGAGTGCAAGGGGTCATTTCCTCGGTTTACAATAGACTAAGTTGAGTAATACAGGCTATTGTTGAATACACAAGACATGAATATCAATATTATTTAAAGTTCCTTAAGGATAATCATTTTCAAAGTCAATGAGGTTAAATATGCCATAGAAAAACTAAAAAATAACCATTAGAAAGGGACAGTTTGAGTATGATTAAACCTTTATTAAAACAAATCATTTAAAGCAGATGAAGTGAGAGTAGAGATATGGGCACATTATTTAGACAGAAGACAAACTTGAGATTCATTCTGGGTTATGATAATGAGTTTGGAGAAATTTGCATTGTATCATAAAGTTTTCAAGAGTCTTGCACTGTATAATATATTTATATATTTATTGTGCTTGTGTGTACTTCTTTTTTTTTGAGGGGGGGGGGGCCCTCACTGCTCTCCGGCAGTGGGAGTAGGAGGCCCAGCTCTACTGCTGGAATTGAACCTCCGTCCCAGTGGGCCGCAGTACCGCGCACAACCACTACGCCACCGGGGCCCAGTCCACTTGTACTTCTTGAAGGAGACCTTGTGGTGTTATGGGATAAACAATGGTCCATTAGGTTGCTAAACATAAGATCAGCAGTTGTAACCTCTAGCTGCTCTAGCGGAGAAAGACAAGGCTCCTTTCTCCCATAACGATTTAAAGTCTTGGTAATCCTGTCCAGAGTCACTATGAGTCAGAATTGATTGGATGGATTTGGTTTGATTTGGTATACTTATTGATTTTCAAGATAAGACCTTTAATTATTAAATACTTATTATCAAGCAGAACCAACTCAATGGCATGGACAACATGAAGTGCACAGTATGGCAGTCTTTAAGAATGTCTGGACTATGAAACACCACCATAAAGTAGAAATGCTCGGTTAAATAACTTGAAAACTGAATTTGATCGGCGATATTTTAGTAATAATGTTAAAAGGGTTGGTTGTGACAAAAAGAAAATGCATAATGTGTATAAAATAAATGGTGAGAATTAAAATCTATATTCCAAAACTAAAAGTCCAGAGAAAGTACAGAAACATATGAGAACTTAGAAATAATACTAAAGAGACAATATAAACATGTGTAGGTTTCCAGGTTCAAGACTGCTGAATCTATATAACTGATATTCAGTATGTAGCGGTTGGTGCAACCAATCAATAACAAAGAAAATTGATTGCTTATAAATGTTAGGAAGTCAGAAGCATAGTCATCCTTATTTGCAGATGTAATTGCCTAATTAGAAATAAGCAGAAATATTTTTATAGATCATAAAAATTTTTCATACCTACCAGTTATAACTACTAGAAAATGAAATGAGAGAAATATCTATTCAAAGTAGAAAAAAATACTGAGAAATAGCCAGGAAGATAATTAGCAATATATGATTTTTAAAATTATGCAAGTGCTCAGCATAAAACCAGGCTTCATTAAAAATCCCTGTTATATTTCTGAATAAGAAGATATTAAAATGCCAATTATCTCCTAATTAATCTCTAATGTTAGACAATTTTCCAACAAAAAGCTCAATTGAGAAATGTATGCAAATGTAATACTTGAAATCAATAGAGAAAAGCTAGACTATTCAATAAACAGGGCCAGGAGAATTGACTATAATATTGAGGTGTGGATGAAACCCAAAGTAAATTAGAAGGCTTTTTTGTTTGTTTTTCAAAGAAGGAGATATGTTACACTGAAGTACTGGATGGATTTGGGGCCTCTGCTCATGTCTTCCCTCATTGAAAGAACACTCTGTTCTAACAATCTGGCATTCGGTGAATTGCTGAAGACAAAATGAGTGTATAACAAATGTGGTGAGGAAAGCTGATGGTGCCTGGCTATCAAAAGACATAGTATCTGAGGTCATGAATGGCCATTTAGCAGGGAAGCAACAAGCCCCCATGGAAGAAGCACACCAGCTTGTGAGATAATGAAATGTCAACAGAATCAGGTAAACCAACATCAGAAGACGGGAAACAAACAAACAAACAAGCCACAGTGTTGAGAATAAGGGAGGTCAGAGCAGAGACTCCAAACCCATCTGTAGATAATGGAAATCCTGTAAGAGAAGGGTCAAAAGGAAGATATGAGTCAACCAGGGTGCAGTATAGTACTGATGAAACATACAATATTCCTCTGGCTTTTAGAGTCTTCCTCACCCCCTACTAGCATGACCCCAGTCCTGCCTTTCACTGCAGGCTAGACTAGAGCATGTACACAGGTACAGATAAGAGATAAGAGCTCACACATGCAGACTCCAGCAAAAGGAATGAGAAGTAGTGATACCAGGAGGATAGAGGAGAGGTGGGGGGAAGAGAGGAGAAAGAGGGAACCAATTGCAAAGATCAGCATATAATCACCCCACTCACTCCAACCAGGGGAATGAACAACAGAAACCATGGGGGAATAGAGACAGCGATCAGTAGAAGATATGGAAATAACAATAATTTATAATGTATCAAGGGGGCATGAGGGTAGTGGGGAGGGGAAAAAAGAGCTGATACTAAAGGCTCAATAGAAAGTAAATTTTTAGAAAATAATGATGGCAACATATGTAAAAGTATGCTTGATACAATTGATGTGTGTGTTGTTATGAGTTGTAAGAGCCCCCAATAAAATGACCCTTTAATAGAAAAGAAGATAAGAAGATATATGCATGTAAAAGGAATACAATAAGATGCTTTTTATAAGTATGGGGTTTGTAAAGGCCAAGCTCAGTAAGACACAAAATCCAGAAGTTTAAAATAAATATACGGACAAATTGAGCTTCATAAAAATGAAATCTTTTGCACAGGAAACAACAGCAATAGCACTAAAGGGAAAGTAACAAACTGAAAAAAGAGTTCTAAAACATTTTTATCACATAAATACTTGATACCCAAAGTATATTAAAATACACTTAAAATAAATTATTTTAAACATAAAGTTTTTTAAATGTCTTGTTCCACTCTCATAAGAAACATAAATGCCCAGTAAACATATGAAAAATGTTCCATAGGCATGATAAAGTATTAGTGCTTCTCATTAATAAAGACACACGGCGAGAAATAATAAAAGCCATCGACTCAAGTCTGACTCATAGAGTAAATTTTTATAAAGTGTTATACCACATCTTTCTCCTAAAGATGACCTGTTAGCTGTCATCTAAGCACTTAATCATTGTGCCATCAGCATCCTAGAAAGAGTAAGGCCTCCCAAACCAAGCCCACTGCTATGGGGTCCATCTGACTCTCTTAAAGAACAAAGTAAATCGACCTTCCAAGGTTTGTAAGCCCGTAAATCAATAAGGGAGTAGGCAGCCACCATCTACCTCCCACAGATGACTCAAGCAGCGGAGTACTTCAACAGTGTCATAATAATAATAAGTAATAATAATAACTCACTGCCATTGAGTCTATGCCGACTCAGAGGAACCTCCGTGTGGATTTCTGAGACTAACTTTACAGGAGTTGAAACGCCAGATGTTCCTTAATAAAAATAGTAGTCATTCAACAACAGTTACATAAATAACCCATCTCACTGTGGCATCTAGGAGCCCTTTCCCTAACCCTCCAAAAGGATTAACTTAAATTAACATAGACAACTGCCTCCCCAATGTATAAATTAGAATGGAAATTGAATGAATAAATATGGATGAATATTTGAATGAACGTGTAGATGCAAGAAATAATTTTCAATTACTGTATCCTATAGAAAACTGTGATGCCATAGTGGATCATCATTATTTTCTAAGATGTGTGGCATCTACTTCCAAAAATAAAATCATTGCTTGAAAATTAGACCTTCTTCTAAATAATTCATACAATGTGTAAGTATATAAGGTGAGAAGTTAAAATTCCCCAGGAATCTTATGCCTCAAATATAGCCAATATTAACTGTGCTATATACAAATATATAATGATAGATTTTCTATGCACATACAAAATTACATGAGTGCACATTTGATATGCTATAGATAGGTTTGTATATTTAATTTTGTAACTTGCAAATACTGTCAAAATTTTCTGTTTACTGCTTCTTTAAATGCAGATAGAATAGAGAAAAAATGCATTTGTATAGAAAGAAGTTTATATAGGACCTTGCAATTGTATGATTTGATACAAATCATAATGTTTTTATAAATAATCAGTAACTAACTTCCTCATTTTATAGAAGAGGCAGTAAAAAATGAGGTCATTGATGAATAAGATTGTGCAGTCAGTATAGCGTAAAGAAGACAACTACTTGGATTAACTAGAGGGCTCTTCATAGTAAAAACCACACAACATACTTGTGTGTCATTCAAAATCTTAACATAAAAGTATAAATAGCATGATGCATGTTTCTACTGATAACAATCTTTAGCTTTCATAAAGTAAATTATCAATAAACATTTTGGGGATTTTTTTTGGTTTGGGTTTTTTTTTTTTGTTTGGGGGGTATCACTGCCCTCTAGTGGTGGCCCAGCCTTGCTGCTGGATTTGAACCTCCAACCCAGTGGGCCACAGTCCCGCACACAACTACTACGCCACCGGGGCTCAGGCCTTCAATAAACATTTTTAAAACGGATGGATGCATGAATAATTAAGCAAGTGGGATGCAGTCTTCTTAATAAACTATTTTTAAGCTAGAAGGTAAGTAATAGATAGGTTTAACAATTTAATTACCGGAGTGGGGGAACTGCCTTGTGGATTTCTGAGACTGTAACTCTTCACAGCAGTAGAAACCTTGGCTTTCCCCTGTGAAAAAGTTTGAAACTATTGACCTTGCAGTTAGCAGCCCAACCTATAACCACTACCATGAAAACCACTTGTTAAGTGAGAAGCCAATTAACTATGTGCTAAACAAGAATGATACCAATGATGATATTGTCTTTAATGGAAAAATAATACAATGAAAAGCACTGACCCAATGTTAGTAGGCAGGTTGATTCTTATTGTGAAAAGTTGAGTCCTTGTCTATTTTCATTTCGTATAAAGAAATCACATTGAATAAAGTACAGTAGCTATGCAAACTTGAACAAGTTACTCATCCTCTTAAAACTCTACTTACTTAATAAAAAGTGAAAAGAATTTAATTATCTGGTGCTGCTCTAAGAGAAGTAACACAAGTGCATGTTGTTTTGTTTTTTCTTTCAAGTGAGTGGTTTAAACAAACAAAAATTGATTTTCTCATAGTTTAGGATGCTGGAAGTCCAAAGTCATGGCGCAGGCTCCAGGGGGCAGGCTCTCTGTCAACTCTGCAGGAAGCTCCTTTTTCCTTGATTCCTCCGTGACCTTGAAGGTGGTGTACCATTTACCTTCCCCATCTTTGATCTTATTTCCTTGCTTGTTTTAGATCTCAAAAGAGGTTAACAAACATAATAATAAAAATGTCTCATTAACATAACAAAGAAAATTCATTCACAAAGGGGTTATAACCATGAAAGGGTTAGGATTTCTAAGATGTATTTCTTCAGGTGGCATATTTCAATTCAAAACAAGGTATCATAGGATTGTGGTGAAATGGAAACAGAATAAGAAATGGAAAGTGTTTGTCACTATAAATGGTAAATGACAAATCCTCAAATCCAATCCACTGCCTTTAAGTAGTGGATGCCCACAATGTAAGGACTAGCACATTTTTCCCCTTGCCATTTGCAGGACTGTGCATCTTTTGGGGAGTGATCCACTGTACCAACAGATCTTATTTAGTATGTGACAGACACTAAAATAAATAACAAATAAATAGCTTAACTCTTCTTCTTGATGCCATCATCACCACACTTTCCTCAAAAGAAAGACAATGGAGCCTTTTTAATAACAAAAAGGCTCCATTTATAATAGCAACATATTTGCTATTATAAAAATGACAAAATTTATAATACAAAAATAATAAATCTGATCACATGGAGACAGGATGGAAAAGTCTATATGAATTCCTCTGCAAATGCTATATCTTCTTCCATTTAGAGAACTGCTCCTTAAATGTGTTTGTGGAAGGTGAAAAGTCTATGGATCTAGTTTACAGTCAGTGTGTTAGTTTCCACAAACTTAATGACTTAAAACAATTCTGGAGATCAGAATTCCAATGAGTTTTCTAGGGTTAAGATCAAGGTGTTAGCAAGGCTGGTTCCTCCTAGAGGTTCAAAAGGAAAATCATTTCCTCTTTTTCTAGGTTCCCCCTACATTCCTTGGCTCATGGCCCCTTCCTCAATATTCCGTTAGCAACACAGCAGGCTCTTCAAATTTCTCTCCGATTTTCTTGTCATGTCACTTTCCTTTTTATAAACCAACCTGGATAATTCTGGATAACCTCTACAATAAGAGTCTTATCTTATTCACGCAAACTCCCTTTTCCATGTCAGCTATTATATTCATTTTTTAAAAGTTGCCATCGAGTGGCTTCTGACTCACAGTTATACTCTGTGTGTTTTAAAGGACTAGTTATTAAAACAGAACTGTGCTCCAAAGGGTTTTCAATAGTTGGTTTTTAAAACAATGGATCACCAGGACTTTCTTCCAAGGTGTCTATCAGTCAAAACAATCTATCAGCATTTGAGTTAGCAGCTGAGGTTCTGAAAATCAGGGCATGAACATCTATAGCGGGACATTTGTTTTTCTCTAATACAGGCCACTCCTGTGCACAATAAGTCTCAACCTATTACAATATCCACTCAGTTCAACATCTCATCTAACTCTCATCAGCTCAAGAGTCTCAGTGGTATCATCTAAATCAGGTATGGATGACACTCTGGGAAAAATTCCTCTCCATCTGTGGATCTGTAAAGTGAGAAAACAAGTTATCTGATTCCAAAATCCCTGGTAGAAAACGCATAGGACAATTACTGACATCACCATTCAAACAGGGGGAAATTAAAGGGAAAAAGGGAATTAACAGTCACAAGGAATTTTGAAATCCAATTGAACAAATTTTATTAGATTTTAGAAATTGGTAATAATCTTTTCCAGTTCTTAGCTCTGTCCTCTGCATTCTCAGCTATATACTCCAAGTCATCTTTCTAGTTTCAAAATGAATAACACGCAATTGCAGTTTATTAGGTTTATAAGCTCATCTCCTAGCTATAGAATTTGGGGAGTCCAAGGGGACTTTTATTCTTTCATTACTTCTTTCGGGGTTACACTTGTAATGCTTCTGCTGAGATTCTCAAGAACCTGTTGGTTTCCAGTGTAGATCACAGGAATTTACTTCCATAGAAAAGAGGATAGTCCACAAACTTTTTCCTGGATGATCACATTTATATTTTTGCCTTCTGCTGAGGTGGCTGGAGGCATCCATGACTCTCTTCCCAAATCCCTCTCTCTATGTGATTGAAATTCTGATGTTTTGATTGTTCTGAAGTTATCTGGACACACATTTGACTTTGTCTCCAAAGCATACTTCCCAGAAGGGGGAACATCTAAATTGCAGCATTTTCTGAAAAGTGAATATAGTTTGAGAAATTTCAAAATCATTGGGGTAGTCATGTACTTATGTTAATTTTATGATTGAAATGTAGGGGTGGAATCTAGCCTGTTAATCTGGAGATAGCCATTGAGTAGCCAATGAGGCCTCTATGTGGGCATGGCTTTCTCCTGAGACTTCTGGGAAACTAAGCGATATTTCCCTCGTGAAAATGAGAAGCTATCTTCCCCAGTTGTTGGGAGTTAGTCTCAGAGATGATGAATCATGGACAAGACAAGATGGCAGCATCTGAGAAGCTGGAGTAGCCGGCAGAGAGACCACACAGCTCTGATGGAGCCAGACCTCTGAAGCTGGGGCAGCCACCTGGAGACCTCTGCCAGTGATGAGTTGCTTCTACCACCACGGGATGCTGTTGATGGACCCTGAGCCCTGGAAGTGAGGATCAATGTGGAGATCCCTGCCAGCGCCGGGATTCTGCACCCACTGACCTGTGACTTTGTGAGTCGGAAGGAGCCTTTATAGACTGATTTCGAGCATATAGGTTAATATCAGACTTATGACTTTGAACTGGACTGGGCTGGGATGTTTTCTCAATGTCCTGTTCCTCTTGTATATAAACCTTTTCCTTATATCTGTACGTGTGTCTATGAACTTTGTTCCTCTAGTCTACCCGAACTAACACAATCATTAAGTATTAGTTTTTTTGTTTGTTTGTGTTCACTTAGAAATACTTCATTTGATTTATGCTCTTACTCTGGCACTTTTTTAAAAAGCAGCGAGAAGAAATCAGAGCACACCTTTAACAGTTTTCTTGAAAATCTCCTCAGAAATCTTGGAAGTAACATCACTTTAAAATCCTGCTTTCCACAGATCTAAGATATAATTCTGCCAGTCTTTCTGCCACTACATACAACTCTCCTGCAGTTTTCAGAAGCGTGTTGCTCATTTTCTTCTGAGTCCTTATCGCAAGCATAGATGTCCTTAATATTCATATTTCTACCACCTTCCATGGCTGATGATTTAGGTATTTTCTCAGAGGATATATCTACTTCTCTCACTTCCTTCTGAAAACTCATCATTGGCATCTTTAATGTTCATATTTCTACTACCGTTCCATTCCTGGAATTTTGTGTTAGGTGTTAAGTTGGTTCCAACTCATATTGTTCTAACTCAAAGCAACCCGATGTACAATGGACTGAACCATCCAGTCCTGCACCATCTTCGCAAATGTTATATTCAAGCACCTTGTTACAGCCCCTGAGCCAATCCAACTAAATGAAATTCATCTTCTTTTTTTGCTAGCGTTCTATTTTAACAAGCATTATGTCCTTTATTAGGGAGTGAATTCTTCTGATAACATGTTCAAAATAAATAAGACATATTCCAGTTAACTTCACCCCTATAGAGTATTCGCACTATATTTCTCCCTAGGAAGATCTGTTTGCTCTGTCAGTTTGTGTTACTTTCAATACTCTTCACCAACACAATAATTCAAATGAATTGATTCTTCTGCAATTTCCTTATTCAATATTCTACTTTCATACACTATTGCTTGAGTGAGCTGTACCTTAGTCTTGAAAATATCATGCCTGCTCTTTGACATTTCAAAGTGGTCTTGTGCAGCAGATTTTCTCAATACAATACTTCTTTTAATTTCATGATTCTTGCTGCTATGAGCATGGATTGTGGATCCAAGCAAGATGAAATCCTTGATATCAATCTTTGTTTTGTATATCATGATTTATCTTTTGGTCCAGTTGTGAGGATTTGGGGTTTCTTTCCATTGAGTTGTAATCCATACTGAAGGTTACAATCCTTGATCTTTATCAGAATAGAGTCTTCCTCACTTCAGCAAGCAAAGTTGTGTCATCTGCATATCACAAGTTAATAAGCCTTCCTCCAATTCTGGTGCTACATTCTTCTTCATATAACACAGATTCTTGGAGTATTTGCTAAGCATACAGATTGAATAAATATGGAATAAAATGAGGAATAAAACTCTGAAACACAGTTTCCCCGATTTAAAACAACTCAATATCCTCTTGCTCTTTTCCCAAGACTGCCTTTTTTTGGTTACAGATTATCTATGAACACAATGAAGCATTTTAGATTTCTCCTTCTCATGTTTATCGATAGTTTGTTATAATCCACACAGATCCACTCCTACTCCCACCACTAGAGGGCAGTGATGACAAAAAAACAAAACAAAGCAAAAGGAACCAAAATGAGTAGGCAGTGGTACAATTAAAGGAGGTCTTGAAGATGATGAAGATATGACACTTAGCAGATAGACAAGCATGCTTACTTGATTGTAACCACCAGTAGTTCAGCAGGAAGAAGATAGGGTCTTACACTGCAGTCAACAGTTGCATCTCAGAAACCCACGGGGAGTCAGTATGAATCAGTTTTGACTTGATGGCAGTGAGCTTGGTTTTGAAGGACAAATGATTAAAACAGACATCTGACCTTCAAAATGAAACTCACTGCCATCAAGTCAAAACTGATTCATAATGACTCCCTGGGAGTCAAAGGAAGGAGACAGATCAGTGCAGGTGCAGAGAGGCAGTGATGAAGCATACAACTTTCCTCTAGTTCCTGAAAGCTCCCTCCCCCCAACTATCATGGTCCCAACTCTACTTTTACAAATCCAGCTTACGTGGAGAAGGTACCCTGGTAGAGAGGGGAACTGGAGATATGGGGAACCCAGGACAGACGAGCCCCTTGGGCCTAGTGGTGTGACTGGAGTTACCAGATGGGTGGAGAGACGGAACCAATTACAAGGATCTACACATAACCTCCAATTGGGAGGACAGACATCAAAGGAGTGGGCTGGGGGAGAGGTCAGGCAGGGTAAGATATCACAGAACAATAATAATTTATAAAGTATTGAGGGTTGGTGGGGGAGGGAGAGCAGAGACAGAGGGGAAAGGATGGGAAGCTGATAAGAAGGACTCAAGTGGAAAAGTGGATATTTGGAGAATGATAACAGCAGCAGACATATGAAGGTGCTTAGCACAGTGTATGTATTTATGTATTGTGTAAAACGATGTATGAACCCCCAATAAAATGATTTTAATTAAAAAAAACAGACTGTAGAGCTTGAAAGTAGAATGTGGACCTAAACAAAGCACATCCATCAGTTAGATTTGTAATAAAATTAATATGAGTGAATAAATAATTTCAGATAAATGGCTTTTATGGATATCATCCCATATCTTCTTGTCTTCAAGGTGTCCCTGAGAAATAAGAGCTTAGTCTTATTCATTTCTCTTTGTTCATACAGTATACCAGTATTAGCAAAATAGAAAACTTCTTATAGCATTAATATTGTACTTTAAGAGCTAAGATGACTAATGATGTTCAAAGAAAATTAAAAAATTCCACAGCCACCAGAAGGACAAAACACACTACAACTAATATTATTGGGCAACCTTCAACTCATGTGAATTTCCATTAAATACTCACATATTCAGTCAAAGACTTCCAGCTGATAAACATGACTCAAACATTGATAAACATATACTTAATATATGTACACTCAGATGTTGTCAAGCCACAGGACGAAAATGCAGTATTTATCCCTTACCAAAGGACTAACACTTTAGCATAAACTGGAAATACTGAAAATAATTCAGGTGTACAAGCTGAAAGCTTGCTGGAGAAGTGTTAGATTGTTGTGAAAGGATGTGGGTTTCTGAAAAACAGTCTGGAGGAGGAAATCATGAAGGGTATGCTTAATCCATCAGGCTTAATGAGAGAGATGTAGCTAAAATGTTATCTAGTAGCAGGTACAGTGAATATTATTGCAATCGTGTTAGGCTTGAAGCAGTGTGAAGGCTGATTAATCAAAGTTTCAAAAAGATGTTCAGGACTACTTGATTCCTGTATTTATAAATTTTAAAAAGTGGAGTAGTTAATGAATTGCTTTTTCAAAGCCATGTATGTTTGTTACATATACTAGGCATGGTAAATATCCATTTATAATCTTCATTCATCACTATGCATTTCAGTTTAAGTGAAACTAACAAAACTGCATAGGTACATGAATGTGTGATTTGGAGATGAGACTCATAAAAAATGTACATGAGTGTGTAAAGTGTCTCAGAAAAATGTTTACTTGCATATCATATTAATATTGTTTGATAATCTTTGGATTCTGCAGGGTCACCTTTCTTTGGAAAGGCTACAAATATGGATCACTTTCCGTCTGCTGCTACTTGGCCAAATTCCTTTTGTATAAATGAGAGAGAATTCTTACAGGCCTTCATCAGCTTCTTAAAACATTTCAACTTGTATTATTTTAATACCTGGAGTCTTGTTTTTGACTATTACTGCCATCCCTGCTAAGACTTATTCCTTCAATAATCTGGGTTTTTGAACATATGCTACTTCTTGACATTGTTCCATGTCTACCAGTTCTATTTGGTACCGTGACTGTATATTTTTCCGTGTTTCTTGCATTGCTCAATATTTTCAAGTGTTTCAACACTGCACCTTGAAGCCTGCATTTTCCTTCAGCTTTCAGTTTGACAGATGAGAAGCATGTTCTTCCTTTTGGGTTTTCTAAATTCAAGCCTTTGTACATCTCAAAGACAATATGGTTTCCTCTACCATGCTTCCAATTTCTTTCTTCTTCTTTTCCTTCCTATTTCTTTCTGAACTCTCAGGACCAGAATCTTTCATATCCATAGATCTAACGGTTGGTTTGCAACAATCTAGGTTTTCCATGGCATGCTCTTCAAAATTCCTCCAGTCTCTATGAGTAACAAATCCATAGACATTCATGTGCATATAAGGGCGAGGTTTATATACAAGAGAAAATGAACATTGAGAAAACATCCTAGCCCAGTTGAGATCAAGTCCATATGTCTGATTGTTAGCCCATATATCTGACAACAATATACAAAGTCCTCATACTCATGAAACACATGCAATGATGCCAAAAGTAGAACAATCACAAGCCAGTAGGTAGAAAGTCTTTGGATCCAGTGGTGCTGTAAGCCTCCCAGTGCTGGCAGGAGTCTCCACGTGGCTTCTCTAGGTCCAAGGTTTCTTGCTGCATCAGGATAGGTCCATGTGGCTTCTCCTCAGGGGTGTCTCACAGGGAGCCAGCCTTGTTAGTCAAGTATCTCAGGCAGTGAGTCTTTTCAATAGAAAGCCTCCAAGAAAGGGAACTGAGAGAGATAATGTCTCCCCATTCTAAGAAAGAAGTACTATACTTCCAGAAGTCTCAGGAGAAAGCCATGCCCACACAGAGGTCTCATTGGTTGTCTCCAGATTGACATATTAGACTCCACACCTACACTCTTAGTCCTCAAATTTACACCAGATTAGGAGACTGCCACACTACCCAATATCCAATTTTATCCAAACACACTTCCATATAGTTAGTCATTGGCAACAGCAGCACTCCATTTCCAAGTACAGAAATCAGTATGAGTTTTCTATTGACACTTTAACAATTGAGCAGAAACTAGTGGATTAAAGTAGTCCACACTAATTCTTATTCTTCTGGTGGTCACAAATCTAAAATCCATCTCTTTTTTTTTTTTTTGGGGGGGGGGCATCACTGCTCTCCGGCGGTGGGAGTAGGAGGCCCAGCCCCACTGCTGGAATTGAACCTCCATCCCAGTGGGCCGCAGTCCCGCGCACAACCACTACGCCACCGGGGCTCAGCCCTTAAAATCAATCTCATTGCGCTAAATTCAAACTGGTAGGAGAGTTGACTTACTCGGGAAGCTCTTGGAGAAAAATCCTGTCTTGCCTTTCTAGTTTCAAGAAGATCCTCACAGCTGTGGTTGCTAAGTGCTCAGTTTCCACCATCACATCTCCTATGACTCTGACTCCTTGCCTTTTTCTTATAGGGAGCATTGTGATTACACTGTTATTGTTGCTGCTAGGTACCACTGAGTCCGTTTTGACATATAGTGGCTCAATGCACAACCACACAAAACTTCAGCCAGCCCTGCACCATCCTCACAGCTGTTTCTTTTCTTGAGCCCATTGTTGCTCCCATGGTATCAATCCATCTCCTTTCGGGACTTCCCTCCTTCACTGCCCCTCTACATTACCAAATAGGATATCCTGCTGCAGGGACTGGTCTCTACTGACATGTCCAAAGTATGTAAGACAAAGTCTCACTGTCCGTGTTTCTAAGGATACTCTGGTTTTCCTTCTTTCAATACACATCTGTTTGACCTTTGAGCAGTCCACGGTACTTTCAATATCATTTGCCAGCACCACGATTCAAATGCATTGATGTCCAACTTTTGCATGCCTATGAAGATACTGAAAATACCATGATTTCGTTCAGGCACCCCTTAGTCCTCAAAATAACAGCCTTACTTGTCAGCACTTCAAAGATGTCCTATGCAGTAGATTTACCTCATGAATTCATCTGTTGATCTCTTGATGTCTGCTTCCATGAGCATTGATCAAGCAAGAGGAAATCCTTGACAACTTCATGTTTTCCTCCATTTATCCTGATGTTACCTATTGATCCAGTTAGGATTTTCGTCCTCTATACATTGGGTTTTGAGGTATGATTACATGATTACATTGAACCCACTTATATAATCCAAGATAATCTCATCTCAAAATCCATAACTCAAGCAAACACTTGTACAAAGTCTCTTTTCTGTGTAAGGTAGCGTATCAGCAAATTCTGAAAATTAGGATGTGGATGTGTCTTGGAGGGGAAGGGAAATTATTCTTTCTACCACAGTCATGTTCATTTCTAATTGAATTATGTTTAAAATGTTTTACCCACACAATTACATAATTTTAAGCATTAGCCCTACGCATTGCTAAATATAACAAATAATGTAGATATAATTATCATTAACATTTTGGCATTTCCAAGTTTCAAGTGTTTTGAAAGTTTTGAAGAAGAAATTCAGCAACAGAATAAGGGTATATATTGAATTTCACAATTCTGTTAATTGAATATTACCTTGACTCATTGCTATTGCTAGAATATCTATGAAAAATATACAAATTTCTCTCAAGAGGTGAAGGTTAAGCTCCTATCACAGAGCCAGAAATATTACAAGGCTGAAAGCTACCTATAGGATCACCTGAACTTTACGGATGAAAAAAATTAAGGGCCAGAAATTAGAAGATTCCAATGACATAACCTCTAATGGAGAGGAGCATAAATTTGTTTTATGAATGCCTAATGACCAACTTCAGGAAATCTGACCATTCAAGGTGTCACATTTAAATAAAAAGACTTTCTTTACCTTAAGTTTAGGTGGGTTCTTCTGTAGTTATTCTCAACTATTAAGGTAAATGTTAAGAATGGAGAATTCTAAATAGCTAGAAAGATGTCAGTAAATTCATCAAACTCACAAAGACATACAGGGGGCTTCAAAGAATCTGTGAGAACTTCCATCATATTTTGATTAAATTTTCCATGACCTTTTTGAAGCTCTGCAGCATTTTGCATAATGAAACCTACAATGGCTATTAGTCCAACTAAAACGGGTGCTACCACTGATGGTCTAATGACTGGTTTGGGGAAAATCTGTAAAAGTATACAAGCCCTTCAAGAAGTATGGTTTCTAGTTTCCCTAGAGACAAAGAATAATACCTTGTCACAGGTATACATATCATAAAATGCTTTTAAAGATATTAGTATATCTGTTATTAAAAGATACAACTCACATTAAATTATGCTTTGTCCAATGCTAACTATCCAATTTTGCCTTTAAAATAAACAGACCTGCTTGGATCTAATTCAACATAATATTTCGATATACTAGTTTGGTTACTAAATGTATACTAACTTTATTGCATCTGCTAACTACAATATAAGTAACATAGACTTGGAGTGAAAATTAAGCTATAAGGAATTTAGAAAGACCAGGAAGAATTGCTATTAATATCTTAACAGGTCTCTCAGTATATAAAAGAAAAATATTTCCAGAAATAACCAGATATTTCTAAAGGAAGAGAAATGTTTGTATAAATCAATAGAATGAACAAAAGACTCAAAACAGAAATATTAAGTGTTAAGAGTTGAAAATATACAAAAAATTTCCTCAAATGTTCATGGGAAATGTACTATAATCTGAGTTAATATCTATAATTGTTGGCAAAATTCCTCAGAGCTTCTATGTCATTAGTTATTTTGAAATCCACTTCTATTTATAACAATCCAATGGGAAGTATTAGCACTGCCCCATATGT
The DNA here is from genome assembly GCA_004026705.1 of Nesogale talazaci. Taxonomy (NCBI): domain Eukaryota; kingdom Metazoa; phylum Chordata; class Mammalia; order Afrosoricida; family Tenrecidae; genus Nesogale; species Nesogale talazaci. Next base: position 53,747 of record PVJH01004607.1, read on the forward strand.
TTTTCTAACCCATAAGCTTTACCAAGTAAACCTGTAAGTCTCTCTCCTGAACTGGGTGGGATCAGAAAATCAACTTCCTATTATTAGCCAAGCATGTAACTAACCTTTATAACACCAGGATTCCTTCAAAGCGTTTATAGTTGACACAATCTGATAATTAAACAAACAACAAATCCAAATTCACTACCATAACACCTATTGCAGCTCATAAGGACCCTACTAGGCAGAGGACTATTCCTTCAGGTTTCCAATGTTATAAATCTTTAGTAGACTAGAAAGCCTCATCTTTCTCCCGAGATCAGCTGGTGATTTCAAACTGCTGATAGTGACGTGAAAATAGAGGCGTAAATGTGTTGAGTAAGGTTCTGTTTATGTATAATCAAGGTACAGAGGTAGGGAAAAGTCTAGAAGACTCATCAGTTATTTCAAAATGTATTATCACCCTTGTTTTAAATATAAGAAGAACTCAAATCCACAAATTACAGGATAAAACCCAAAAAGTAAGAAATACTGGAGTTGGAAAGGAATTAAGTATTAAGGGACTTTCAAATGAAGCTGTATTTGGACCCAAGGTGACTAGTTGGTTACAGCTGAGCTGACCATCAGAAGGTCAGTGGTTAGAACATTCAACAGTCATTCAACAGAGAAGCAACAAGTCCACATGGAAGAAGCACAGCAACCTGTGAGGTCAAGTGGTGTCAACAGGATCGAGTAACCGGCATCAGAAGAACCCCAAATAAACAAAAAAACATATTGCTGGAACAAGGGGGGTGGTCAGAGCAGAGACCCCAGTCTCATCTGTAGACATGCCCTCACAGAAGGAAGAGTCACAGGGAAGGGTTGAGTCAACCAGGGTGCAGTATCTGGTTCTGCAAGGCTTCCTCATCCCCACTATCATGACCCCAGTCCTGTCTTTCACTGTGGGCTAGACCAGAACATGTGCACAGATACAGATGAGAGATAAGAGCTAATGAAACACAGAATTCAGGAACAGGAATTCGAGTAGTGATACCAGGAGGGTAGGGAGAGCAGGAGAGGAAGAGGAAACTGATTGTAATAATAAACACATAACCTCCAGCCCATCCCATCTAGGGGGAGGAACAACAGAAACCATGGAGGAGGGAAAAAGCAGAAGGTATAAGATATGAATAATAATTTATAATTTATCACTGAGTAGCGAGGGTGGGAAGAGGGGGGCGGAAATAGGAGCTAAGACCAAGGGCTCACTAGAAAGTAAATATTTAGAAAATGATGGCAACATATGTAAAAATACATTTGATGCATTGATATATGGATTGTTGTAAGAGCTGTAAGAGTCCCCAATAAAATGATCTTTAATTTTTAAAAAAGATCTAAAGATTTGGAAACCCAAAGAGGTAGTTCTTCTCTGTCCTAAAGAATCACAGTGAGTTAGAATCATTTTGATGGCAGTGGTTCTTCTTTTTGACCTGTGTAATATGAACAGTCACAATAAGTTGGATACTGCAAGGCCAAAATGTAGCTTGAGAAGAGTGGTAAATACAGAAAGAAGAATGAAAAGGCATATGTAGTGTTAAAAATGTAAGACTTCATAATAATTTCCCTAAATAATTTGAAGACCTAAACTTTTCTTCTTCTAATCATTTTATTGGAGGCTCATAAATGTCTTACTATGATCAACACATGTATCCACTGTATGTAAACCACATTTGTACATTTGCTGCCATCATTATTCTTGAAACATCCTCCTTATACTTAAGCCCTTGGTATCAGCTCCTCATACTTTCTCCTCTCTCACTACTCCTTTCCCTCATGAAGCCTTAATAATTTACTAATCATCATTATTTTGTCATATTGTACACTGTCTGATGTGACTTTACCCACTTCCCTGTTGTCCATATCCCAGGAAGGAGGTTATATGTAGATCCCTGAAATTGGTTCCCCCCTTTCTACTCCAATTTTCTTCCACCCTCCCAGTACCACCACTCATCTATCCTGAATTCCTCATGTTTCTGGCTCCAGTGTACATCCCCTGGTCTAGCTGGATTTTTAAGATAGAACTGGGATCATGATAGTGGGAGGGGCGGGGGAGGAAGCATTTAAAAACTAGGGTAAAGTTGCATATTTCATTACTGCTATGCTGTACCTTGACTGGCTTGTCTCCTCCCTGTAATCCTTCTGTAAGGGGGTGTCGTTACACCTACCAATGGGCTTTGGGTCCCCAATCTATACTCCCCTAACTTATATAATTTTTAGTTCTTTGATGCTTGCTCCCTGATCCCTTTGGTACCTTGTGGTCACATAGGGTGGTGTGTTTCTTCCATGTGAGCTCTGTTGCTTCTAAAGTAGATGGCCACTTGTTTACTTTCAAGTCTTTAAGACCCCAGATGCTACATCTAACTTTTCTTTGTCCAATTATGCAGTATTTCAGAAAAAAATTTTAATATGTAAAAGTCAATGGATAATTCAGGTTAAATGTTTCAGAGGTAAAGTCAACGCCAAGCTTCTTTTTAAGAAAATTCTAGGGCTGAGCACCGGTGGCGTAGTGGTTGAGTGTGGGACTGCGGCCCATTGGCTAGGCGGTTCAAGTCCAGCAGCAGCTATCCAGGTGCAAGGCTGGGTAGCTCCCATGACCGCCAAGAGGGCAGTGATGCGCCCCCAAAGAAAGAAAAGAAAATTCTAATGTTCTTTTAAATTTCTGTGCACATACCTATCAAACTATGGAATTACATGACACATTAATTCTTTGCTATTAAACTTGGGTTTTTTTTAGAGTTTTTGTTCACAGGTAGAAAAGTTGTGCCATCTTTTAACAAGGCTTGGCCATTTAAATTTAATAAAGGAGTTTACGCTCTGATAGACCCAGTTTGTGTTTCAGAACATTTGAATACTTATGATACCAAACTTACTACCACTCAGTCATTAATGATGCATGGCCATCCTGTGGGGTGGGGAGGAAGTTCTGTGGTCTCTGACGCTGTCAATCTTTATGGGAATCGAAGGTCTCATCATGCTCTTACATAGCAGCTAGGGGACTAGAACAACTGATCTCCTGATGAGCAAACACATAACCTAGCACACCACTAGGGCTCCTTAACTGTTGTACAATAACTCTTATTCCTGACTGATTAAGATAACAATTAGGACTGTCTCTAATAAAAATGACGTGATACTTGGCGAAAATATCAAGCTCATATAATTTTCACTACTCAAACACATATTTGGATCAAAGGATACCATGTGAATTATAACTTGGCCTAAAGATTTAGAACAAAATAAACTGCTTTAAATAAGGCAAGCATGCACTTCCTCTATCCCAGGCTAGGTTAACATACATTAAGCTATCCTGATTTTCCTAATCGACGAACAGGGTGAAGGAGCAGTATATAGATTATGTTCTATATCTTGGAAACAAGAGTTGACTCAGAGAAATTGGTGCCATTTTTGTAATCAGCAGGTCAAATCTACCCCAGACACAAGTCTAACTGCACCCAAACATGTGTTGTCCAGTAATAATCAATAAAGAAGATTAGTAGTAAAATTGCTTTCTATGTTCCATTACTAGAAATAAATGTCTCTAGTAAAAACAGTAAGTTATAACTGAGAAAATAAAAATTGCACCCTTGATAGATAAATGCTGCATTTCACAAAATATACATCTGCATGGAAACATACACAGATGAGTTTATATAAATAAGAGCACCATTCTAGTGCTGGTTTGAAATCTGTTTGTTTTACTCTTTTCAGGGAAAAATAAATGTCAAGGATATCGTTACGTGTCAACACATAAGGAACAAAATCCACACTTTCTCAGCTGCAGATTTATTCAGTTGGAGAACGCTTGTTTTGTTTTGCTTATCCCCACAAACCTCCCCATTGTAAGACATTAAGTTGGATCATTTTTTTTTTGGCGACAATAAATATTGATAAACATTCTGTACTGACTTCTTTCCCAACTCGTCCAAGGATCTTCTCTAAGGTAGAGTCTACAGATAGAAGTATATTTTTAATTCTAATACTTATCAGAACGCTTGCCTAACTTTTTTTTTTCCTCTTAAGTAAACGACTAGTTAGTATGTTAGACGCCAGTCCACAGGTCCATATCCTGGACCTGAGAGGGGATCTGCAGTGTGGAGGTACTGCTTTGGTTTTAGAAAAGGGAGGAGACAGCGTCTGTGGCCAGCGAGGCCCACTACTGGTTGACGGAGACAAAGGGGTGTGTGACAGGCGACATGTCACAAAGGGCAGGAAAGGGTGAAAAATCCTCTCCCAGGGGGAGCTTTAGGCGAAGGTGGAGGCAGAGGAGAGGGGCAGTGGAATTGGGACCTGCCGTTCAGTTCAGGTTACAGAATCGAAGGGAGTTCGGGGTTCGAGGCCAGGCCCGTCACCAGAGAGCCTCAACATCTAGGCAACAGGACAATTCCACATCCCAACATCTTTGAGCCCAAACATCTGCGCTCCGACGTCTCCGTGCCACGACATCTCCATAACCAAGCATCTGCCAGACTTTTGCGCACCCCGACATCTCTGCGTGTGGACCACCGAAAGGGAGCGGCCTGGGCACAGGGGTCAGCGTGCCTCTGGCATTGTGCCAGGCGGTCGTCAGCACCAGCACCACTTCCTCAACGGATTCCGGGGTAAAATAAAAAATATATAATTGTTCTATTAAGGGGACGAAGGCTCTCCTGGAGGCAGTGTGACCAGGGCACCGCTGGAGGTGAGACAGCATGAGCAGTCGGTCTGTGTTACCGTACTACACCGCTGGAAGCCGCTCGTCCCTCAGCATGTTTAATATTGCCATGGGGAAGCTGCAGCGACAGCTGTCTAGGGGGGAGTATAGTATATTCAAATATGCACCAATGTTCGAGAGCGACTTTATCCAAATCAGCAAAGGAGGGAAGGTGATGGATGTGCACAACGAGGGCTCCTTGGTGACCGTGGGCATCGTCTGCACCAGCCCCAGACTCCAAGTGCCTGATGTGATGCTGCTGGCATGGCCAGCTGCAAATCGGGAGAGCTACACCACAAGCCAGGGTGCCACCCCGGACAAGGGCCACCAGGGGACAAGGACCTTGGAGCTAACTCGGCTGTTTCCCTTGAAGCTTGTCAGGTTATCCGTCCATGATAGTGAAAAACAGCAGCTCCGGCTGAAGCTTGCCAACGGTCGCTCTTTTTACCTTCAGTTGTGCCCCTCTTCGGATGCAAGAGAAGATCTTTTTGTTTACTGGGAAGATCTTGTTTGCCTCCTGCGACCACCAGTGGAGGTTTACAGCAGTACCCAGGCCATCCCAGTGGGAGATAAAATGGACATGCCTATATTTGAGGAAGAGGATAAGAGTCTTGCAGTAAGTGTTTGTACTGATTCTAGAAACATCTAGAATACGGGGCCTGGGGAATTTGGAGAAGGTTCTCGCAACACTGTTGATGTTCTCTGAGGCTCATGCGAGCATGCATTGCATTGGAAGAGGCCTCACTACTTGAGGAGGTTCTTAGTTCTTCTCCAAAGTGTTCCTCAAGATGTACTTTCAAGAGAAAGGAGCTTATCAGCCTCCCAAATTTTATATTCCAGTTGTAATACCATCTATAGAAGAGGGAGGTCCTCAAACTTTTTTTTGAGTGCCAGTTCATTGTCCCTTAGACCATTGGAGGGTCTGACTATAGTTTTAAAAAAAACAACTATGAACAAATTCACTGTGGCCAAGGGTGAGTCGGCTGCCAAGCAGGACAGCAGCAGCAACAAAAAGACCCTGTGGGCCCGATAAATGTCCTTGGCGGGCCACATGTGGCCTGAGGGCCATAGTTTGAGGACCCCTGATTAGCATCCTGACCTTGAAACCTATTCTTAACACTTACTACTCAACCCAGGCCACCTGTCAATTTGTGGGACTTTTAAAAATATATATTTGATAATTATTTGAGTCACATTATCTCCTGTGACTGCCATGTAATGGTTTTTGTATATACCAGTAGCAGTGTGAGATGCTTATGTATCATTTATCAACCTCACTACCCTGGCATTGATTGTGACTCGTAACATTCCTGTGAAGCAGAGGAGAGGTGGTCTCAAGGATCTCTTAGACAGTACATCTTGCTGGAAGCAGGTAATCTCATCTTTGTCCCGAGGTGTGGCTGGTGGGTTTGAACTGCTGGCCAACCATGTGGTTAAACGTCCAATGCTATGGTCCCTTGTACATTTTGCCAGTAGCTATTGACATGTAAATTGTGCATAGACCTTGATCAGTTGTTTCGCTTTTAGGGACCCACTCAACAAAAGTACTAATGTGTAAAATACAAAGACAAGTGTACAAAATAAAAATATATGAGGATGCTCATTGGCCTATTTCAATAGGGTTGTCCCCTGACACTGGAAATGGTTATGCAAAACTGGAAATAATCATACTGGAAATGGTCATACTGGAAATGGAATGACCCCTGTGATGGCCCGGTAGTAAGGATTTCTTTAAGTATTCTAACATAATTTGATGACTTCAAAGCTCTTGAGTGATTCCGTTACTGAGGAAGTGGACACTTTCTAGACTCACTTCCCTCGCTATTTGTTTCTTCTTGCCCTAGGCACAAACCATGAAGATCTGTGAAAATGGTGATCAAGAACAAATCAGCATTCGAAGTCTGCACATAGACCCTGAGATGCTGGGGGCAATCTCTTCTGGTCATGCTGGAGAGGAAGAAACAAACAATACCACCTATAGCCTTCAAGAAAGTATAGATTCTTCCAGTCAAACAGCATCTAGTGACTGACAAAGGGGCAGGGACAGCATCAAGAGTGATGAGAACAGGCCCCATAGCAGATGGTTGTGAATGTGGCAATAACTAAGCCCATGGAGTTAGAAAAATTAGCACTGAAAAGGGCAGCTTCATCAATCCAGAAATAAGTGGAGCCAGCAGAGCTATAGTGGTGATTCCAACATGCCCTCAGCAGGTCTTAACAGGGTTGTGTCAAATGCTCCAAGCATTCCCTTCTCCTCATCAGGGGCTTCTAAGTACATCACCAAGAGCTCCCCTGAGTGCATTCTCCCCTCAGAGAGCAGCATGACTCTTGTGATCACAGGAGTAGAGAATGCCTTCGAGCTTGTTTTGAAAATAGGCTAAGGTTTAGTAGCAGGAATCTTCATCTCAGCTTCGCAATGAAGGTTTCATGAGTGAATGGAATGGAAGCCAGATGGTATCCCTTTCCAAGAGGAAATGTAAGGAAACAAAGGAAGGAATGCTCATCACAACAGGACACAAAAAGATAAGGGAACACCAAGGAACTGCTAAGCATTAAAGGGGGGAAGGGGCTTCAAAGTCAACAGAGCAAAATGACTTCCTCCCCACACTCAAAAATATCCCAAAGGCAAGAGTCAGCTTTCTCAAAATGTGGGGAGGAACCAACCTATAAGTAATTAAGAGTTTTAAAATAAGGGTCTCCATTGGAATGGTGAATAGTGAATGGTGAACAGAGCCTCAGTCTTCCCTGGGAAAGAGAATAATTCTAGACACCTAGTATAATCAACCCTTTATAAAAGAACGCCAATATCACCCTGCACAGGTCGGACAGGGTGACATCTCACCTAAGACTGCAGACGAGAGCAATAGCATCCATAGCGCACATTCATCAACTCAGATTCTCTGCTGTAATATTAACAGGAAGTGTGGCAATAAAACTGATGACAACTCAAGCTCAGCCTCTGAACTACCTTCATAACTTTTATTTGATATCAGGGACTTCATAGATGACAGAATAGATCACAAAATCTTGAGGATTTTACTCTAATTCCCCAAAGATCATCCATTTATGATCCTAAATTTAGAGCCAAAGAAAATTCTTCAAAAATTTCCTACTGCATCGTCAGGGACAGAAGGCACCAATAGGAAGTGGGAAATTGTAAATGAAGCCAGGAAAGCATCATACTATAGGGTTTTGTGTTTTAAAAAAAAGTTTTAGTCATAGCATTGCTACTCATTTTCTAAGTGACCTTGAGTAGGTTAGCTAAATTTTTCCTCCTTTAAATGGTTATATGGAGAAATTATTCAAGCGAATTATCTGACCCATAATAAGCACTGAGTCCTGATGGCTGTGTGTTGAGTTGTAATCCACACAGTCAGTAGTTCAAAACCACCAACAACTCCATGGGAGAAAGACTGTACTCTCTACTCCTGTAAACAGGTACAGTCTCAGAAACCCAGTCTACATTGACTCCAAAGTGAAGAGATGCAAATGATGACTATTGTTGGCATGAGTGCCAAAAAATAGTTTACTCATATTTTCTACAAAAGGCTTCATTACCCCATTCTCAGTTATTTATTTGTTTAAATCTTAACTCATCTGACAAGCTTTAAAATAATATTGAATATTATAAAGTTTCACATTTACATTTGAGTATATTTAGTATATCGAAAGCTACCCAAAATAGTCTCGCCTATAAAAGTTCTATATATAATAAATGAGCTTGATCTTTTCTAATTAGAAAGAGTTTACTTCTTGATCAACCTTCAATAATCTAGTCCCAATGGAAGAATAACATGTCATACCACATATTCATAAGCATGAGCTCCAAAATGCAATTGCTTTACAATACTTATGATCAGGAAAACTAGATGAAAACTGAGTATAAGATAGGCACAAAATATAGATAAAAATGAGAAACAGCCAAGATTTTTTCCGACATCTACAGGGTCACCTTGCGTAGGAAATGACTCCATCACACCCAACCACAACAATGCAAGTTTTGAACAAATAATTGAATTTTAGGAAGTGTAAGACCCATAGGATAAGCCAATGCTCTCATCTTGCGAGTGAGATTTCTCAACCCAAGTTAAAAATTACTTGTGACATAATTTTACAACTCGGAACTAGAACTTAGAGTCAACTTGACCCCTGATGAAGTCTATGTTCTTTCGATAACCTTCATGTTGCCTGAAACTTATGATTATGATTTGAAGATAGAATATCCAATTTGCAAAACACGACTACTCATTGCACTGATCCCAAAGACTCCTGTACCAAATGATAAGATACAGGTTTTTCACATGGACCAATATGCACAGTGTTTACTGATTAAATTTAATGGCCTGTTTCAAAATATAAACAGGAGATGAAAAACTAAATACTTAATTAAATTTCTACAAAACACTATAAACACATTATGTTCAGTAATAATACACTTTACACTCTATAAAATATTTTAGGCAAATTTCAAATATAAAACTACTAGTAGAGATGTGGTTAGCAGTGGGACTGCTAACCACAAGGTACGCATTTTGAAACAGGAGAAAAATGAAGATTTACAGTCTCAGAAACCCACAAAGGCAGTTCGACCTTTTCTTATAGGGTCACTATGAGTCAGAATTAACTTGACGGCAGTTTGACAGATTATTACCAAAAATTATGCCACATTTTAACACATTTGATATGATGCCAGAGAACTACAGTGGTCTTCAAATATCTACAATATAAACTAAGGGTAAAGACTGATATTTTTGTAATCAAGGACTATTTCAGTACTTACCAGTTGATTATTACTCTTGGTGATTATAGAATGGAATGGTTATTAAAAGCGGTGGATTTTTTTCTTTTCTAACTTTTCCATATAAGTGTTCAGTACTGTTTCCCTGACTCAATCTCCTTTTCAGTTTTATTTTCCATTAGTAAATATAGTTTCCATCTATCCCGTTTCTGATTATAAAGTGTGAGCTTGATTACTGCCAGATATTTATTAGGTCACAAGTATTCTAAAAAAAAATCAGGGAAATAAATAGAAATATATCATCTCACCTCTTCTAATCAGATATTATAAGATGATACAATGATAAAGAAACATAATATAAAAAGGAAATTATACTTATTACCTGTAAATGCCCAGAAATGCCAAGGTACTAAACTGAAATTCAAATAGTAAGTTCAAAGATTCTACAAGTGATAGGATAAATTTACATTTGACATAATTTTAGAATCAAAGTATTAACCATTACACACAAAACGTGTAGTCTTATTAAGAAAATGAAGATTTTAATAGTCTGCTTATGACATTAATATACATAAAATGTTAAAGAAAAATTTGTCTGCAATAACAGTCACACAATGAGAATCTATATTGATCACAATCACAATGAGAAACTATATAGTGAGAATATTAAAAATCAAATGAGGAGTAATGGATGGGTCCCCCTCTTGATTCAAAGAAAACCTCACTGCCATCAAATCAATTCTGATTCAGAGGAACCATAAAAGATAGAGTAGAAAGCCCCCATTGGGTTTCCTAGATTTTAAATCGTTATAGGAAGAAACAGCCTCCTCTCTTTGTCCTCAGAGCAGCTTGTGGGCTAGAAGAGCTAAAATTGAGGTCAGTAGCTCAGTGCAGTAGTTAAAAAAAACGCTGAAACTCAAGCAAATTTATAGATGGAATGGAGTAGCGATGAAAGTCCCAGAAAGACACATTTAGCATTTGGAATAATAAAATAGATAGAAAACAGACAATCATATCAGTGAAAAGAATTAATATAAAATAGTTATCTGCTTTATAGTATGAGGAAAATATTTTTAAAAGAGAGAGAATATCCAAGAGATCCCAGACGCAAATACACAAGGAGAGAAACATGTTATTGTTACTGGACATTGAGGATGGCAGAGGAAAACTAGATACCTACAAGTGAAAAAAGGTAAGAGTATAAGCCATAGTCAACATGTGAAAATAAATAAATTCAGGATGGTATGGATGGTAAAAATAAAACAACAACTTCCCAATGAATAGTTTTAAATTTCATAATTCTGAAACTATACAAGCGCTGGCACATACAAATGAAGACAAAAGAAAAGCACCATTGGAAATGTGTGGTGAATAAAACTGTTAAAATATTAACCACAATACTGATGGAACTAATACATTTATTGAAGCAATAACAGATATATAGAGACATGTAGACTTCTTTACATAAAACTGAACAAAGGGAAAATTTTAATTTTTAAAAAAAAACAGTTAAAAGTTCATTACTCCCACGCCTACAGAATCAGGTAAGGGGGGTCCAAAAGACACCAAAACAAACAAACATATTGTTGAGAATGAGAGGGGCTCAGAACACTTCTCCTTCAATTCTCTGGATGTGCTTTCTTGGCAGTTCCTAGCCACTCTCATTTCCTTGCCCCACAGTCAGGCCACATTGTGCCTGATAGCAGCACTTTCTTCTGTTCTCCCATAGCTAAACTAGATGAGGGCATGTTATGAAAACAAGGTCTCATACATACATAGAGATGTAGAAATGAAGCAAAATCTACATTTATAATTAACAATGTTGCTGAACTTAATACACCAATCAAAAAATAAAGAGTAACAAACCAAATTAAAAAATAAAATCTATCAATCTGTTGCCTCCAAGAAATGCACTTCAGACTCACAGACAAAAACAGACTGGGCGTCAAAGAATGGCGAAAAATTTACCAAGCAGATAGCAATCAGATAAAAGCAGGGGTAGCAATAATGAATATCAAAAAAAAATAAGACTTCAATTTACATGCCATAACAAGAGATGGGTATTACACAATGCTCGGGGCTCAAAAGACCAAGAACACATAGACAAAATAAACACATATGCACCCAACTAAAGACCTGTGAAATTCATCAACCAAATCTTGAAAAAAAAGGAAAGAAGAAATCACCAGATCAATAATAGCTATGATATTTTAACACACCACATTTTTTCCTACTTAAAAAATTATTTGTTGAGAATATACACAGCAAACACATAGACCAACTCAAGTTTCTATATGTATGATTCAGTGACGCTGATGACATGATTCTAGCTTTGCAACCATCATATTGTATTTATCTTTTTAAAAAAAAATTTAAATCACTTTATTGGGAGCTCATCCAACTCTTATCATGATAAATACAAACATCAATTATATGCAGGCCACATTTCACATTTATTGCCATCATCATTCTCAAAACATCCTCCTTCCACTTAGGGCCCCAATATCAGCTCCCCATATTTCCCCTCCCTCTCCCATGAACCCTTAATAATTTATAAATTATTATTTTGCCATATCACAAACTGTCCCATGTGTTCTGTCACCCACTTCCCCTTTGTCCATACCCTAGGTAGGAGGTTATATGCAGATCCCTACAATTGGTTCTCCCTTTCCACTCCACCTTCCTTCCACCCTCCTGGTATCACCACTGGTCCTGAAGGGATCATCTGTCCTGAATTCCCCAGGTTTCCAGAACCTATCCATACCAGTGTACTTCCTCTGGTCTAGCCAGATTTGCAAGGTAGAATTGAGATCATGACAGTGGGTGGGAGGAAGCATTTAAGAACTGAGGAAAGTTGCATATCTCATCTTTCCACACTGTACCATAACTGGCTCATCTCCTCCCTGTAACCCCTCTGTAAAGGAATGTTGCCTCACCTATTGCTCAGCTTTAGGTCCCCAATCTGTACTTTCCCTCATTTATAGTGATAAATTTTTTAGTTCTTTAATGCCTGATAACTGATCCGTCCGACACCTCGTGGTCACACAGGCTGGTGTGCTTCCTCTATGTGGACTTTGTTGCTTCTGAGCTAGATGGCTGCTTGTTTACTTTCAAGCATTTAAGACCATAGATGCTATATCTTCTGATAGCTAGGCACAATCAGCTTACTTCACCACATTTGCTTATGCACACATTTGTTATCAGCGACATATCAGGAAGGTGGGCACGCAATATTATGATTTTTAGTTCTTTGAAGCCTGATAACTGATCCCTTTGGCAGCTCGTGGCCACACAGCTGGTAAGACACCACTCTTTTTTATTTAATAATTTTATTAGGAGCTCTTACAGCTATTATAACATTGATACATTGAACATATGATACATTGTCTGTACCAAGCACATTTGCACACATGTTGCCACATTCATTTCCGAACATTTTCCACTTGAGCCCTTGGTATAACCTCCTCCTTCTCCCTCCCTCCCTTTTTTAATGAATCATTTTATTGGGTACTCATACAACTCTTCTCATGATCCATACATACATCAATTGTATGCAGGTCACATTTGCACACTTGTTGCCATCATGACTCTCAAAACTTCCTCCCTCCACCTAGGCCCTCAATTCCAGCTCCCCATATTTCCCTTCCCCCCTCCCTCCATGAACCTTTAATAATTACAAATTGCTATTGCTTTTTCATATCCTACACTGTCCAATGTCATATCCTACCCTGTCCAATGTCATATTGTACACTCTTCAATGTCACGCCATACACTTATGGAAAGAAAGATTAACAGGCAAGAAGATAAAGAAAGAAACAGAAGAGCTGAACAACACAATCAAATAACTCAACTCATAGGTATTTACAGAGTTCTTCAACCAACAGCAATATATATACACACCAGTATACACATTTTCCTCCTATGTACATGGCTTTTATTCTAAAACAGACCATATTCTAGCACATAAAGCAAGCCTTAACAAATTCAATCACATAAAGGTCAGTCACACTTCAGACCACAGTGTCAGACACTAGAAATAAAAATAGAAAGAATAAAAAACAAACACTTGGAGACTCAACAACACATTACTCAAAACAAGACTGGGTATTAGCCCAAATAAGACATGGAATTAGGAAGGAAGTCCCTAAAAGCAAATGAGAATATAATACAATATACCAACACCTATGAGACAGCAAAAGCAGGTATTATATGTCAATTTATAGCAAATGATGTACACATGGAAAAAGAGAAAAAAAATCAAGTTCCACACCTTAACACATGCCTTCAACAACTAGAATAAATAGTATAAATCCTCCAAAGAAAAAGAAATCATAAAAATTGGAACAGAAATAAATGAACTAGAAAACAGAAAATTAATGGAAGGAATCAATAAAGCAGGAAAATATTTTTGAAGGAATCAAAAAGTGGACAAACTGCTAGCAAACTTAACAAAAGAAATGGCAGACAACAATGTCTAGAATTAGGGATGAAATAGGTGTTGTCACAACAGATCCAAATGAAACAAAAAGAATAGTAATTCAGTAATAGGAAATACCAGATTCCATCAATTCAAAAATCTAGATGACATGGGAAAATACCTAGAAAAGCACTAGGCATTCCTAAATTAACACATTAAGAACTTGAACACACCCAAAGCAAAAGAATAGACAAACCCATCCAGAAACTCCCAACCAAAAAAAAAAAAAATACCAGGACCAGATGGTTTCCTAGGAGAATTCTACTAAGTACTCAGAGAAGAACTGTCACCAATTTTGCACAAACTTTCAGAATACAGAAAGTAACAGCAAACTCCCAAACTCATTCTAAGATGGCAACCTAACCCTGATGCTAACACCAGGCAAAGATCACACAAAGATAGAAAACCTCAGACTGATATCCCCCATAAACATAGATGCAAAATTCTTAATAAAATCATGGCCAATAAGAATCCAACAACATATTGAAAATAAAAAGTGTCATGACCAAGTGGGATACATACCAGCGACACAAAAATGGTTCAACGTTCAAAAAAACAATGTAATTGACAACATAAAGGATAAGAATCACAGGATCATATAAATTGATGCAGAAAAAAATTGACAACATCCAAAACCCATTCCTAATAAAAGCTGTTAAGAAGATAGGAATAGAGGGAAAATCCTCAACAAAATAAAGCCTACATATGAAGAACTAATAGCTAATACTATACTCAATGGACCAAAGGTGAAATCATTTTCACTAAAAAAGGAAACTCAACAAAGGTGTCCCTTATTCCCACTCTTTGACAATGTGCTGGAAATCCTAGACAGAATATTAAGATAACGTGAAGAAAACAAGGGAGTAAAACTGGACAAATAAGAGAAACTTTCACTATTTGAAGTTTTGATTTTATAGGTAATCTAAAGGTATAAACAATAGGATTGCTAGATTCGATTGAGCAGTTTGTAGAGTAGCTGGACATAAGAATAGCAAGCAGAAATCAATTGGATTCCTATATTCTAGTGACGAGAATTTTTTAAAAGACATCAAGAAAACAATATCATTCACAATTGCCACTCAGAAGTTGAGATACCTAGGAATAAACATAACCAAACAAACAAAAGATTTGTACAAAGATAATACAAAAACCTTATTACAAGAAACAAAAAGAGACTAACACAAATGGAAGACTATACTATATTCATGGATAGAAAAACTCAATAGCATGAAAATGTCAATACTACCTAAAACTATCTACAAATTGAATTAAATCCAATACAAATTCCAACATCATTCTTTAAGGAAATGGAAAAACTAATGACCAACCTCATGGAGAGGGAAGATGCCCAGGGTAAAGAAAAGCACTCCTGAAAAAGAAGAACAAAGTAGGTGGTCTTGCACAACCTGACCTAAAAACTTATTACACAGCCACAGTTGTCAAAACAGTTTGGTACAGGTATAATAATAGATATATAGACCAATGGATCAGAACAAAATATGCAGAAATAAAAACATCCACAGACAGACCATTGCTTTTTTTCAAAGGTATGATAAACATTCAATGGTAAGGGGATTCCCTCTTCAATAAATGGTACTGGAAAATTAGCTATTCACTAAAGAAGAATAAAAGTCTCATAGGTCATCCCATGCACAAAAACAAACTCAAGATGTATCAAAGACATAAATATAAAACTGAAAGTTATCAGTATCATCAACCAGAAAACTAAGTCAAATGTGGATGAAGGGACAGAATGGACAGGGTTGCCAGATATTACAAAGAAAACACATACTGTGGAAGACAAAATAAATAAATAGGACCTGCTAAAAATAAAACATTGGTGTACATGGAACAGTTTAATTAAAAGAGTAAAATGAGAGCCCACAGATTAAGAAAAAATATTTAGCAATGTCATAGTGGACAAAGGGCTGATTGCTAAAATCTACTGTATACAACAATCCTACATCAAGGGAAAAAAAACACTAACAACTGTCTGATAAGCTGGGCTAAGGACATAAAGAGATGGTTCATGAAAGATGGCATCTTGCTAATAAACACAAGAGAAAAGGCTCTTGTTCACTAGCCATCTAGGAAAGGCAAGTCAAAACAACCATGAGATATTATCTAACACCCATAATCATAGTCCAACTTTTTTTAAAAACTGAGAACAAATTCTGGAGAGGGTGTGAAGCAATTTGTACACCTCTACATTGTTAGTGGGCTTGTAAATATGTACAACTACTGTGGAAAGTAATATGGCAATTCTTAAAATAGTGGCAATTGAAAAAACATATGATTCAACAATTCCATAACTGGGCATATATCTCAAAGAGATAATAAACAGATCATGAACAGACATAGCATCCCTCATGTTCATTGCCATACAGTTCATAATAGCAAGAAGTTGGAAACAGCCTCAATTCCCATGAACAAAAGATTAGATAGAAAACAAAAACTCTGGTATATATACACACAATGGAATAATACCCACCCTAAAAAAACATCAATGAAACCATGAGTACCCCATGACATAGAGGGATCTGGAAAACCTTATACTGAGTGAAGTTTATCAATCACAAAATGTCAAATGCTACATGAGTGCACTGCTGTAGAGAATGGTAAAGGGACAGACACAAGTTCACACTTGCTGATTGGTGCCAATCAACCATATGCCATCCACTTCAGGTTTGTATCTTGCCAGTCACTTTGGCAGAGGTCTCCTTCACCTCGTCTGGGATCAAATGGTCAAGGGAGGGGGAGGGGATATTGACTACTGAGAAACTGCTGTATAAAGTGATGAAGAGGTCCCCCCAGAAAGGTAGACATCCCTATTGCAAAGATGAGGGAACTGATGGGTAAGTCAAGTCAGGAGAGGAAGCAGACCCATCTAGGGTAACAAAAATGTATGACTTTCACTAGAAAAAAGGGGCCTACCAACTTCCAAGTAGAGGGAAATGGCTACAAATACTTTAAGAACCTGGGGTGTAACCCTGGTAACATGCACCAATTAATAATCCACGTTGGCAGAGTTTGGGGGCACATCCTGGTGACCCACGCCAAGTGCCATAAAAAACTGGGACATTGAATCTGGGGTCTTCAAGGTGGGCAACACGCTCCGAAGGCTACACCAGAGAGAACTAATGTGGGATCTTCACTAGGTTCACTGGACTCTACCTCAAATGCACTTGTAACCTGAACACATTTCCTCATGGTGCCTGAAGAAACAGCAGACAACTGTCAGTGAGCAGACAATCATTGATATCAATGTCCTATATGCTGTATTAAGATATATATCATTGTGGCAAACCCGTGACTGACATTCTCAGTGAATATTATTGTAAATTGTCCCTGACGACCAACTCCCATTGTTTGTGTAAACAACATCTAGTCATGAAGGATTGATTCTGCACAAGTGAATAATTCAGGTTTTGCAATATGGAGTTGGTCTGCATTAGCTCAATATTCCTCTCTTGATAATGCCTTAAATAATTAGTGCCAGGAGTGTGTTGGTCTGGGTAGACTAGAGAAACACAATTCATAGGCACTCGTATTTTATAAAATAGAGTTTTATATAAAGAGTAAGTGAACATTGAGAAAGCATCCCAACCCAGTCCAGTCCAATTCCATAATTCCGACATTAGCCCATATGTCTGACACAGATCTACGAAGTCCTCATCAAACTCAAAACACACACACGCGCACACGTGCAAGGACGCCAAATGCTGTAGGAAAGTCAAATCAGTGGGCAGGTGAGCATCTCAGTGCTGGCAGGGTCTCCACATGACTTCTCCAGCACCCAGGGTCAGGGTAGGTTCATATGGCATTGCTTAGGGATGTCTCACTGTTATGTGACCTTGCCAGCTGCGGCAGAGAACTAGCTATGGCAGCCACACACTGATCCGACCATCATAGAGCAAGAGACAAGAAAGGCAAAGCTTACCAAGCCATTTATCTCTTCCCTTCTATTAATCCCACATGTGTTCATTGGCCAGGTTGACACAATAAATCTAACTATCACAAGGGGCTACTGAATGGCAATATTAATGGAAGATCTTTATTTCTCAGATAGATGATCAATTAGAGTCTCTACCATAAATTAACAAGGAGAGCTCTAAAGGAGCAAAGGCAGATAAAAATACATAGATTCAGGAAGGGGGTGGGGGACCACACTAAACTCTAGCTCCAATTTAAGAACAATTAGATTTTACACCATGACACTGACCAATACTCACTCCCAGGAAGGGACCATAGATGATATGGGCGCTATAGAAAAGTGTGACAAAGAAATTAAATGCTGCCTGGCTATCAGATAAAATAGTGAAGGCTGAGCCTTGGTGGTGTAGGGGTTGTGTGCGGGACTGCGGCCCATTGGGACGGAGGTTCAATTCCAGCAGTGGGGCTGGGCCTCCTACTCCCACCACCGGAGTGCAGTGATGCCAAAAAAAAAAAAATAGTGTCTGCAGTTTTAAAGGCTTGCTACCAAACAAGCAGCCATAGGGGATATGTCAACTAAGTCCTCACGGGAGAAGCACACCAGCATTAGTGACATGAAAATAATATAATCCAAACCCAAAGAAGGACATCATAACAGAGCCTAAACTGTGAGATTCTGACTTGCAGAAGGCTATGAATGATAGTGGAAATCTAAGATACATTTGCGAGAACTACATAAGCCTCTGGTAATTTCCCTCTATCCATAACAGAATAACGGGAAGAAACTGGTTATCAGACATTGCGCATTGAAGATATGATCATGGGAAATCAAAATGATAAACCGGACTTGAACTCTTAAAACCTACTCGGTAAATCCCCAACTCCCCCACCCCACCCCAGTGCATGCTGGGCCTGCCTGATCTGATTTTCCATATTTCCTGTGGGGTTTTTGTTCATTTGTCCATTTGTTTTCACATTGGTATGCATATCAGATGCATTTTGTCATTGGGGGTCGCCCTCTTAATGTCTGCTGTATGTTTTTCAGTGCATCAAACCCAAGATTGATGAACCTACAGGGAGAGCAAATAGAATCAGGCTCTTAAGGGACATTTTGGAGGAAAGGAAAGGAAGAGAATGTTTTGAAACTGGTTGTGGTACTAATTGTACAATTCTGCTTGATATGATTGAACTATGGAATGACAACTTCATTGTGTTAGCTTCCAATAAAATGGTTTGGGGCTTATTTGCTTCCTTGCTAAATGGCTCCTTGTTTAACATCAATCGTTTAAGACCCTAGATACTATCTTTTTATAGCTGGGCACCATTTGCTTTCTTCGCATTTTGTCTTCAGAGATTGTGTCAGGAAGGTGAGTATCAAAGAGTGCCAAGTTATTAGAACAAAGTGTTCTTGTGTTTACTGAGGCCTTGAGTAGAGGCCCAAAGTCCATCTGTTATCTTAATAGTTTAACATGTAAATATATATCTTGGTCTCCATCTCTTTCATTATAAATTAATATATTTACATGTATACACACTCTAGCTATACCTCTATAAATATTTTTGTCTCCTACGTCTTTCCTCTATTTCCTTTCACCTTCCTCCTCTCCCACTATCATGCTCACTCCCCACTCGACTCTCAGTAATTCCTCTTGGATACATTGCACTTATTCAAACCCCACTAGGCATTACATGCCACTTCACCACCAAGTTTAGATCTCTTGGTGTTCTCTTATCCCTGAATTTGTTGACCCCAACCCCGCCCCCACCCTCCTTTGCTTCCCTTGCTGCTCTGTTACACTCAGTCCCTTGACATTTCACCCCGCTGTCTGTGGGGAAAACCAAACACCCTCTCCTCACAGTGCTGTCTTGTTTTTATCTCCAAAGAGGGGTGAAGAGTGAGACGTCTGATGCTTACTTAATCCACTGTGCCACCAAGTCTCCTGTTAGGCCCAAACACATAACAGGTATTTGAAGATCATTCTCTAGAGTTGAAACTGATGTAATGGATAGTGTAAAGACTTCAAATTGATGGTCAAACTCTCAGTGTTCTGGTCTCATTCGTGGATTGTACTCCCAAATTCCCAGGGATGTGCATTAACACTGCAATTTTTATTATGCTAAGAAATTTTCAGTGACTATGACTTTCAACGATTTCTAATATATTTTCCCAAAGCTCAGACTTTAGATTGTATTTTAAAATTACTTTAACATAAATTAAAATTCAATTTTAATGTGTCATTCTTTAAAATGTTATCTTTTCAGTATAAATATTAAAACGATAAAAGACAGTTTTCCAAGAAGTAGTATTAAAAACCAAACAAGACAGACACATAAAGATTATGTAAATTATGTGCTTGCATTTGCACATGCATATATCACAAGCCATATGCTATTTAGCAAAAAAAAAAAATGAAGAAGGCAAGATAGTAATTGTAATTTTAAGAAAACTTTTATCTAAAAACATCCACAACCATTTTTAGGTTTTGTTACACTTTAAGAAAAGTAGACTTTTACCTGTGCAAGCATGGGAAAACCAAGGTTCCTACAGCCATGACAAGGAGTTAATGCTCCCCAAATTCCTGAGGGCCCACAAGTGTTTTCATCTTCTTCTTCTTCTTCTACTTCTCCTGGTGACAAATTTATTGTAGACGAAGTTCTCTGAAATTAAATGTATTTAATACCAACATATTATATCATTGCTATTTAGCATCAAGATTACATAAATTACTTGTGATATATATGAGCAGACAATAATCAGCTTACTTCTAGCTTTAATTCCATAGCTGTACTGAGCCAAAATTATGCATAACCCTCAAAATGAAATAACATAGAACATGGCATTTATAAAGAAGAATAAGATATGGTAATAACATAAGAAAATAGTTGGATAGCAGTAAATAAGAAAAATCGTATTCATCAATGTTTACGCACAAAAACATTTACTATGCAATGAAAGGGATAGCTATTAAAATAGGAATTGCTAAAGAGGCTTTTTTTTGCAATGTCACAAAAAGGAAACAAAATTTCATAGTGTACATATAACAGGGATAATACTTTAATCCATAATGAGTATCCCATGTTAAACATATTGATTTTCTTGTTTTACCCCTGAAATCTCAGTGATAGCAGTAAGGCAATTTTTCAGTTAGTTTAAGGCATAATGACAAGGATATTATATAAGATAAGTAGTTAAATGCTAGCTGACTTAGCAAAACAAACAAGCAGAAAGCAAAGTATTGACAAGGCAATAACAAAAAAGCAGATCTTTTTACGACTCAGCTCAGGATGTCTGAGAAACTGGAGATCCTGACTGTCTGTGAAAATGCAGGCGAAGGGAGGCTGAAAGAGCACAGAAACTATTTCTTTTGCCACCCAGTCAGAAAATCAAACTATCATCACCAAGTAAGATATTGAAAGTTTGTTTATCTGGAGAGGTTGAACTAAAGGAACTAGAAACTTAAGAATCCATGTACGAATATACTGGGCCTTTCCATATTTACTTTAGGAAAAATAGTCATGTTTATTTGTCCTAGTTATGAAACAAGAACATTTGTTTCAGAAATTAACCTCTCAGGAAAAATTCTTAAAGTTGCTTCATAAAATGGTAGGCTATATATCCTAGCACTTTCTTGTGAAGTTCATCAATCAACAGCACTTTCCACCATGGTCCACTCACACTGTTTCAAAAAACACACACCAGTACCCGTAACTTCTACATGCTAGGAGAACACCTCTAATGAAGATCAAAATAATTACAAAATAGTTATGAATAGAACCCTCACAGAGATATAAGATATTGAAAACACAAAACAAGAACAGAATGGAAACAAAATAAATGGATACATAAAAGACCAACAGAAGGACTGGAAAATAAGTACGAGAGAATTTTCAAGATAACCTATCAAAAAAATGAAGAGAAAACTAACAAATTTCCAAACAATGCCCAACACCTGAAAAGCAGGTGTTCCAGAAATTAGAGAGTAAAAGTTAGAGGAAATTATCAAATGTTAGAATTTTTCCCAGAATAAAAATACCAAGCCCACAGAGTCTTCATAAAAAAAAAAAAGGTTCACATATATAAATAAAAGGAGTCCTTGTGGGCATTGGGAGCAGAAATTGGAACTAACAACTACAAGGTCAGTGGTTCAAAGCCACCAATCACTACTGAAAACAAAGATGAAGCTGTCTGCTTCTGTAAAGAATTAGTCTCTGAAATGCGATGAAACAATTCTATGTTGCCCAATAGGATCATTCTAAGACAGAAATAAAATCATTAAGAGTAGCTGTTTATAGCTGAGCCCGGTGGTGTAAGTGGTTGAGTGCTGGACTGCAGCCCGTGGTTCTAATCCAGTGGCGGCTCTCAGAAGCAGTGCTGGGAAGCTCCCACAATCACCAAAGGGCAGTGATGCAAAAACAAAACAAAACAAAACAAACAAACAAAAAATAAAAGAGTAGCTATTTACAAGTATGTTTATTCTTAAAGAATAGATTGTCTAGATATAATCCATCAGATGCTCAGCACAACCCTGCAGTTTATGATTACCGAATTTAGTTAATATATAAAATTGATGGTGGGTAACAACCCCCCAAAAGAGTTGTGGTTGTTAAATAGAATCACTTCTTATTGCTTTAAAACTTTACTTTTATATATTTACATCTTAATTTTCTCTTTATCAATTCTCAAAAACAAAAAATATTATGAAATAAAAATTTCTTCGAGCAATTATTAAACTTAAGATATAGAAAAGTACAATTACAATCAATTCAGCTTTTGCTATTTAGTGTCACTATTCAATTATTTTCATCTGCAAAATAACTCTTTGAGATGCTAATATGTTCCCCATTCTGTTGTTGTTTGGTAACACTGAGTCAGTTTAAATACACAGTGATCCTATTGAGGCTTATGTTTTCGTTCAGTTCTTTTAGTTGGAAAAGTCAAGCGTGTTTTCCCCTTTCTGTTCTCTACCGCCAGGTCTTGGGGTAGTTTGTTATTCGTGAACTTTGAACTTTCCTGTTCCGCTCTTTTACTTCATCGTTTATTCCATTCGGGTTAGCTATCTACATCATAAAACAAGTTTCAGAATCTCTGCTGACATCCATTAAGGTTTTTCTTACCTGATTTTTTAGTCACCTTTTCTTCTTTTTTTTGCGCATCACTGCCCTCTGGTGGGAGCTCCCCAGCGCTGCTCCTGAGAGCCACCACTAGATTTGAACCGCCAAGGCCGCGGGCCACAGTCCCACACTCAACCACTTAATGCCATCGGGGCTCAGCTTTTCTTTTCTTTTTTTATGATGCTCTTGATGTTACTTCAGAACTCATCTGGTCTTTAGTCATTAGTGTTCTGGGTATACAATCTGTTTTTGAAATGGTTTCTAAATTCCTTTGGGATATATTCAAGGTTATATTTTGATTTATGTGGATTTCATTTCATTTTCTCCAGCTTCAACTTGAACTTGTTTCCAAACAATTCACAGTATGTTGCACAGTTAGCCCCTGACCTTGTTTTGATATTGACTGATAATGAGTTTCCTCATCTCTCTTCACAGATGTAGTCATTTTGATTCCTGTGAATTCCATGTCTACAAGTACTCATGTATACCTGCATTTTATGTTACTGAGGTATGTGATTTTCAATTAATCAATAGAAAATTCATTTTACAGGGAAAACAGTAAGGCATAATGATCAAGTAAAACCAATAGTTAAAGAGGTATTAATAAGTAGAAGAAGTAGAAAGCTTACCCAAACTGCTTAACGCTAGATTTTATCCTCCCAACCACTGTTACACGGTCTCTTAATTAGCATGACATACTATAACAGAAAAAGGTGAAACTAAACTCACTGCAGTTGTATTCCTGTACAAAGGAACAGAATGCCTTCTTGGGCTTCTAGGGCTTTATAGCCTTTACTGGAGGAGAGCACCCCCTCTTTCTCCCGCAAAGTGGCTGGTAGACTTAAACCACAGACTTTAAGGAAAGCATCCAAACTCGTAATCAACTACAGCAATGATAAAAGACAGCATGTTAAAAACAAAACTCATCCAATTGAAGTTCATGTTAAAACAAAAACACCTCAAGAAGCTCATATTTGCTGAGTGCTAGATGGCAGTGCTTCTGAGAGCACTTTGTAATCTGTGATAAGCACTGAAATTTGGCATACTTGGTACACAGAACATTTTCATCAATACAAATTTCTGAATTCTGTAACAAAAGATGTTTATCACAGAGATGACTGAAATCCTACAAAAGCTCTTGGAGTAAAAAACTCCTTGTAGTATAAAACCTGAATTGCAATCATTAAGAACATCTAGTATCTGACCAATACTGTCTATTCCAATCAAAAAGGCTTTTCTCTTATTAATTAACAGTTAATGGTTGATACCTCAATGTCAAATGGCATGGCACCATTCATTATCACATACTCAATAAAGAATCATCAGGTTTCATAGATTATTCAGTTATTTTCTGCAAATTTCTTTCATTTCTCCATAATTACCCAACTCTTCTCTACCAGAACTTTCATTATTCTTTACCTCCCCCAAAGATAATTCTGTGTCTATATTTCCCCACTCAAAAACTTCCAATGAGCTCCCATTGTAGCCACAGTCCTTAATTTGCCTCCAAACTATTTTTCAGTCCTTGTGCTATTTAATTATTTTCACCCAAGATTGTATTCTGGACATAATTCTCACCCTAGACTATGTTCCATTATTCTCTCCCTGGAAAATAAAAAGGGATGAAAAGAGTTTGACCCTACACTATATTCAAGGAGTCCTGGTGGTGAGCAGGTGAGCAGTTGGGCCACAAAGTCAGTAGTTCAAATCTACCAGCCACTCTTCAAGAGGAAGATGATGCTTCCTAGTCATCAGTTCCAGTCTCAGAAACCTACAGTTCTATCACATCCTAGAGGTTGCTATGATCCATTATCAACTCAGTGGCAATGATTTTGGTTTAAGAGTATCCAAACATAATTCTATACCATTTCCAAGTCTTGTGAGTTCAAATTTATGAGATGGCACACAATACTCATATTCCATGTTTTGATTCGTATTTCCCAATTTATTTCTCTAAACAGCATATTTTAGTGGTTAGGAATCTGCATGGCATTTGACAATCCTACATTTAAATCTAAATGCTCTTGCATATTAGCTTTGCCATTTTTGGTAAGAATTGCTCCTGACAATCTCACTTGCTTGACCTGTGGAATG
Source organism: Nesogale talazaci (assembly GCA_004026705.1). Classification (NCBI taxonomy): domain Eukaryota; kingdom Metazoa; phylum Chordata; class Mammalia; order Afrosoricida; family Tenrecidae; genus Nesogale; species Nesogale talazaci. The sequence goes on from PVJH01004607.1 coordinate 78,809, forward strand.
GGAAGATAAGGTAGAATGCAGAATTTTTTTATAATCCCATTGATTCTTTGAAGTACCATATTCAGATCCTCCCTTCTATGTGGACTGCTCCAGATCTGTCACAAACGGAAATGATGTCACTCTCATAAACAGCTTTGTGTATTTCAGACACACCTTGAAATAATAGAGATGGTCTACAGGCAAAAACAAACGAAGCCCTAAACATCTGGTTTGAAGACCTAGCTCTGCTACTAAAAACTGTGCAACTTTGAGAAAACCTTACCAGTTCTGTTTCCTTATCTGCAAAGTAGATCTAATAATAACTCCCACTTGGCTGGGTTATAGGAAGATTAAATTAATTGCTTAATAGCAACTGGCATGCAAAAGGTTATCAAGAAATATTGTTTTATTAATTCCTTTATAAGGAAAGAGGTCTAAATATACATACACAGGGCTTACTTACCCAACTCAATGGTAAGCTGTTAAAAAACAAACATTGCCTCCACATCTGCACCTTACCTTATAGTGTGCACATAATGAACATAATATTTATTGAATGAATTACTTTCAAATTATAACTTGTATTTGATTAACTAAAAAACATTCCTAATATTGAGAGCTATATGTAATTGTACAGATCATAATTGATGTTTTAGCTTTATTTCATATTATCTACTAAGAGTAACAGTAAGGGAAATGAAGACATGTATCAATGGTTTAGCACTGCCCCCTAAAGACAATATATAAATTAGCCGTGTCAAATCATAATTTTCTATCTGGTTTCTTTATAATTAAAGATGCCAGAAAAAGATTTTATAATCCTAAATATAGCCAAAAATTATGTATGAGAAGGAAAGAAGTCACATGAACGTACTTAAACTCAGAGAATTTTCTTTATATCAAAGGTCTTTATGCTTTTTTACTAGCAATCCAACTGTGTTACCTAAAGTGCCAGATGTCAAGGAAGTCCCTGCAGAAAAAAAAAAAAACCCAGACCTAACTCTATACAGTTTGAGTTCATTAGCATTCTTGGTTTTAGCATTTCCATTATATAGAATACAGATTAAACTCCTCTGATGTCATAGTACAAAATAGTCACAAAGCACAAGGATAATATAATAATATGTGCAAATAATATGTGCAAATAATACATTTTATGTATTACATTTTATGACCTCTTAAAACCATCACTTGTCAGCTGATTTGCATATTGTGATGGCCTAAGTGCTACCATGATGCTGGATGCTATGTCACTGGTATTTCAAATAGCAGAAGGGTCACCCAAGATGAATAGTTTTCAGCAGAGTTTCCCAACTAAGAATAGAACATGAAGGAATAAGATGTCACTTCTGTAGAATCAGTTGTGGAAAATCATATGAATATCACCAGAACATTGTCAGAGACTGAATAGCTCATGAGTAGTTTCAGAACACTATCAGATAGAGTGGCCAAAGATGAGCCCCTTTTCCTGGAAGGCACTCAAAACATGAGAAAGTACTGTTCTCCCAGGGTAGAGTTGCCCAAAATGATGGGGAAAGAACAAAGCTTTCTGACCTTCATTTGCTGATGGGCATAACTCAAAATACAACAAAACAGCTATAAACATGCATGAAATATGAATCTAGAATTATTAGGAGCCATGAAAAAGAAAATGGATCATGTAAAACATATGAAAATCTATATGCTAGGCAACAGAGAACTAAAATGAACTGGAATTGGCCATTTTGACCTAACAGTTAAAAATCAAAGGTGTCTGTCAGGGTTGTATCCTCTCACCGCACTTGTTCAATCTGAATGGTGAGCCAATAGTCCAATAAGCGGGATTATCTGAAGAAAATAATTTCACATGGCATACGGGTTGCAGGAAGGCTTATTAACAACTTTCACTACACAGATGGCACAACTTTGCTTGCTGAAAATGAAAGGACTTGAAGGACTTGGTAATAAAGATTAAGGATTGTAGCCTTCAGTACTTCAGTATGGATTACAATTCAATGTAAAATAAAGCAAAATTGCTGTCAATGGACCAATGCGTAACATCATGCTAACAAGAGGAACGATTAAAGTTGTCAAGGATTTTGTCTTGCTAGAATCCATAACCAATGTTTCATCATTGGAAGTAGCAGTCAGGAGATCAAATGCCGCATGCTGTTGGGTAATTTTGCTGCAAAAGACTTCTTCAAAGTGTTGAAGAGCAAGGACGTTGCTTTGAACAGCAAGGTTATTTTTCCATTGCCCTGTATGCTTGTGAAAGTCGGACATTGAATGAGGAGAACTAAAGAATAATTCATGCCTTTGAATTATTGTGCTGGCAACAAATATTGAAAGCACCAAGACTTGCCAAATGAACAGATGGATCTGTCCTCAAGGAAGTGTGTAAAGGATTCCCTTAGAAGCAAAAATGGTGACACTTCATCTCACATACTTTGCACAGATTAGCAGGAGAAACAAGTTCCTAGAAAAGGGTATCCTGTTTGGTAGCAGAGGGAAGTGAAAGTGGAAGATCCTCCAAGAGCTGGACCATCACAAGGGCTGCCATAATGAGCTGAAACACAACAGCTGTGGGGAGGGCACAGCCCCACGGTGTTGAGTCCTGTTGGACATGAGCTCACGATGAGCTGTAACTGTCTGTCTCAATGGTACCTAACAACAAATGACACCTCCTAAAACACCATTCATTCATTTGACCCTGGCTTAGAAACGCATTGCTTAAAATTACTTCAACGTCACAAAGAAGTTTAAACTGGTATAAGATTGCACATAAAAAGCAAAAGGCACGGGACTGCGGCCCACTGGGTTGGAGGTTCAAATCCAGCAGCAGCTCTCCAGGAGCAAGACTGGGCCCCCTACTCCCACCACCAGAGGGCAGTGATGCCAAAAAAAAGAGCAAAAGACCACTTTGTAAAAATTAAGGATATTTTGGAAAGTTTCTTCAAAATTCAGCTTGCATTTCAGGAAGATTAAAGGCAAAATGTGAAATGTTGGACAACTAAATTATCCTCTTCATGGATTGTTTTATATGAACACAGGAGACTATTTTAAATCAGTTTGCTTCTTCAAAAAAGTTAAATATGCTGAGGTATTGCTAATATAAATAATATTCAGCCATTTGTAAGGTACACTTTGAAAATCTTTTATACATGTACACCCATGTAATCACCACCCTAATCAAAATATAGAGCATTCTCATCACTGGATATGGTGACTCTATGCTACTGTGGTTAAAAATTCTTACTCAATTGCCAGAAAAAGCCTAAAACAATGATCGCTTCTTAAGTATTAGTTACACCTTTCCCAGAATTTGACAGACAAAAAATTATTCCTATAATATACTCTATATGTTGGCTTCTTTAATTCAGCATGTTTTAAGAAGTATCTCTCTCTTATGTGTAACCATAATTTATTTTCAATGCAAAGTGGTATTCAAGTGCATAAATATACCTAAATATGTTTACATGTCTAACATAGAACACCTGACCTTTTGACCATTTTAGTTGTTTCCAGCTTAGGGGCATTATGTTTAGAGCTGTCCTGATCATTCATATTATAATCTTTGTGTAGACCCAAATACCTAAAATTCTGGGTAACGTTCCAAGCTTATGTTAAAGGTGAAGATGTTTTCTAAAGGATTTTCATCATTTTACATTGCCATCAGTTATTGTGTAAGAGTTTCCAGTAGCTCCACCTTCTTGAAAAACTTGTGGCAATCATGTATTCATGATGTCAATTTCATGATTAGGATGTAGGAGTGGAATCTAGCCTGTTAATCTGGAGATAGTCAATGAGTAGCCAATGAGTCTTCTTTGTGGGCATGACTTTCTCCTGAGACTTCTGGGAAGTCTCATGGTATTGCCCTATTGGAGAAGAGAAACCTGATTCTCAATCTCCAAGACGATGAACCACCGACAAGACAAGATGGCAGCATCTGAGGAACTGGAGGAGCTGGAGATGCCACACCACCTTACCCTGATGGATCCAGACCTCTGAAGCCAGAAAAATCACATAGAGACCCCTGCCAGCACTGAGATGTTTCCAATGGATACTGGTGATGGACCCTGAGCCCTGGAAACAAGGAGCCATGAGGGGACCCCTGCCAGAGTCGGGATTCTGCACCCACTGGTCTGTGACTTCGTGAGTTGGAAAGAGACTGTATAGACTGATATCACACATATGGGCTAATATCAGACATATGCCTTTGAACTGGACTGGGTTGGGATGCTTTCTCAATGTTCCATTCCTCTTGTGTATAAACCTTTCCCTTATATGCTTATGCATGTCTATGAATTTGTTTCTCTAGTCTACCCAGACTAACATACACTCAAACTCTCTACCTTTAAGCCTCTAATGGCTCGGTGGCAACACATAATTTCTGTCATTCTACTAGTGTTGTTGCTGTTAGGCCCTGTCTAGTCAGTTCTCAGCCATGGAGATTCTATGTACAATAGAACAGTTTGGCTGTTAAAATGCAGAGTGCATTCATTGATGTAAAAGCCACTGAATGCATATGTGAATGCAAAGTGATATCATCTCCCTGGGACCATTTATTTATATGGAAATGATTAATTTGGTGAAAAAAGCATGACTATGGAATAAAGAGACTGATTACAAATGACAAATGATACCTGACAGTTGGGGGGTAGATATTATTTAAAGGTTTTGTGTAAAATAGAAGAAATGTGGTGATCTAGCAAGAATAATGTGAGAGATGAAAAGAATTCAAATGTGATTTATTAGGGATAGTTCTGGAACAGGTAGAATAAAATCCAATAAATTGAATGAATACATAATTTTCTCTTCCAGGAACTGGTTAAATTTTCCTCATCAACTTGATCATTTAGATAGGTGTATAGTGTTACAATAGTTTTAACTCTTCCAATTTGAAAAGGGGAAAGTGGTAATACTAATATTGCCTAATTTTTATAAGAAAACTATGAATAATATATTTGCCTTATTTTAAGAAGAGGCTTTTGTTGATTTTCATGAGATATTAACAAAGTATAGGGGTGGTTCAAATTTAAAGTAGAACACTGAATAATATATTGCAAAAATTCTTATCGACCTTAGACAGAAGATAGGTCTGTAATAAAAATACAGTTCCTAAAGGAAATGAAGCAAGTGTGCAAATTCTACAACCGCTCTAGCATTCTGCTGGAAATGATAAACTAAAACTGGCCCAAGGTAATTTAGACAAGAATCTGGGACTCACTGAGTTTTGAACAGAGATGAGAGTTTGGAAAAGCTTAGGCAGCTTCTATTTGTATAAAGAGAACCACAGAGGAGGAAATGAGCTAGATAGAGAACAATATTCAGAAAAGACCTAGTGGGAATTTCCTTTCTTTGATTAAAAAATTGAATGCATATATGAACCAGAAAAACAAATAACAAAACCCTCCCAGGAAAGAATGATACTGGAGAGAGGTAATGAGATCAATACCTGGTGCTCACACCAGGCCTAGACATCCTTCAAGTTGCCATTTGCTTATGTGGAAAGATCTGGCTGCATACATGGGCAATTCAATAGCAGACCCAGAAGAAGCTCTGAGGTCTTCGTGGGGTGACTAAACTTGTATAAGATTAAAATTACTCCACAGCCACTTACAAAAAAATCATAAAAGCATACCTTGAATGGATTGTGGTGCTATCCAAGTTACTTTAATCTATAGCATAACAATGTGTAGTACTTTTAAAAGAAATTCAGTTAAACTTAGAACTCAACAATACAAAATTGACAATGCCCAGCATCTGATATTAAAAACAACAAATTGATTAGATTTGAAAAGAAGGAATATTACCATGTGAACAATATCTAATAGAAGCAAACCTGAAAACTGTGCTTTATTTTAACTGGCATACGAGAGGATAAAACATCTAACACACTGAAATAAAATATAAAATACACCTAAAATACTTCAAAAGTTGAAATGAAGAGGACAATGTGAGGAGAGAATTATTGATATAGACATATTGCAATAGAAAATATAGAAATACATAAGTAATACTTGAAATGAAAAATAACCTGGGTACAATCATAAATTTGCAATTTAAAAGATCAGAAAAATTGAAAACAATATAAGTGAAACCTCCCAAAACTGAGCAGAGAAAAAAATGACTGAAAAGAAACAAACCCACAGCCTTATTGCCCTGTGTATATCATGTAGTACAACATATGGGCAACTGGAGTCCCAGAAGAAAATGAAAATTAACAGGAAAAAATTGAAAATGAGATAATTATGAACACACAGACCCAGGAAGGAAATTCACCATAGCCAAACCAGTCAAAGACAAAGAAAACTGGACAAAAACAAATCATAATTATAAATCATAATCAAATTAGTGAAGACCTGTAAATTCATAAAAATAGTGAGAGAGAAAACACAGTACATTATGCACCAAAGAACAAATATAAGGACAACAGAGGTGTCAGGCTTTCCAAAAGTTATTTATGTTAGAATGAAATCAAATAAATTAATAGACAAAAATGTTTAAAAATGCCTAATAAGAAATTTTAAAATACATGTTTTAAATAACCAAAAGGTCAACAAAACTAGGAACCAAAAATATTTTTAAAGCTGCCAAACAAACAAAATGCAATGAAAATAAGGAAATATTTTTGCCTAAATGAAAAATAACAATATTAAAAGTGAAAGGTTTAACTTTTACTGTCTATAGAAAATTCATGGAATTCAATGCTCATAAGAAAGTTGAAAAGCCTTAAAATCATTTACCTAGCCTTAGGAAATGATATAAAAGTGGAGGTTAAAGAGGGCTTCTAAACTAACTCAATAAAGAAATGAAATAACAATTATAGCAAAATCAATAGAATAGAAAATGAATGATTTTTTCATAGAAAAATCAATGAAACAAAATCTGGTTCTTCAAAAAGATCAATAACATTTATGAATTTTTAGAGTTACCAAGAAAAAAATAAAAGATACAAATTACATTAATAAAAGATGTACTTTTAATTGAGATCCAAAAGAATGGAAGGATCACAGAGGAACAAACTATAAGTTTTTATGTCAATAATTTTAAAACTAGATAAGACAAATTATTACTTGAAAAAGTTGTTAAAATGAAAGAAAAACTATTAAGTATAAATATGTAAGCATTGGTTAAAAATTGAGTTAATAACTGAAACATTAGTTAATTGGTTAAAAACCTTCTAGAAAATAAAAGATTAGAAAACAAAAATACATAGCCAAACAAGCATAAAAAATGAAGACAGTGGATTTCAATAGATGATTCAGAAAACAAGATATATGAATGACCTCCAATCATAAGAGAAGATACTCAGCATTGTTTTTTGTTGTTAAGTGTCATGGAGATGATTTAGACTCTGAGGACCCTTTGTACAATAGTACAATAGAACAACACACTGCCTGGTCCTGTGTCCTCATTACATTAGTGTTCTTATGCTTAAACCCACTGTTGCAGTCAGTATGTCAATCAATCTTATTGAGAGCTTTTCTCCCTCCCCCCTTTTTTTTTTTTTGCTGACCTTCTACTCTAGCAAGCATGAAGTTCTTTTCCAGGTATTGATCTCTCCAAACATGTCTAAAACATATGAGACAAAGTCATACATCCTTACCTTTAAAGAGCATTCTGGCTGAACTTCCAAAATATATTTGTTTGTTCTTTTGGTAGTCCATTGTGGCAATTACCTACGTGCCTTGTTGATTTGAACAAATGGTGAAATCTAGCCTATCAACCAGTGATGTCTCTGTGTGGGTATGGCCTTCTCCTGAGAATTCTGGGAACTGCAGTCTTCTTCCCTGGAAGCCGGACACACACTCTCTCTGCAAGATATTCCTGTTGACAAATCACATGGATCTACAGTGATGGAGCCAAAGCCCTAGAGCTGGAGAAGTCACATGGAGACTCACGCCAGCGCTGAGATGCTCCCACCACCACAGGATACACAAAAATTTTCACCAACTGGCACGTGATCTTCCTGCATTCAGCATAATTGCATGTTTTTCATGAGTCAGAAAAGGAATTTATAGACTGAAGTCAGATACCTCAGCTAATATCAGATTGACAGACTTGATCTAGACTGGTTGGGATTAATATATTCTTAGATATAAAACTCTCTTACATACATATGATTGTCTCTGTATTTGTTTCTCTAGTCTACCCGGGCAAACACACCCACAGTACTTTCAATATTCTTAGCCAGAACCACAATGTAAATATCTAAATTCTTCTTTGGTCTTCCTTATTAAATGATAAATTTTCACATTCACCTGAGGTCAATCTCACCTTAGTCCTCAAAGTAACATCCTTGTTCTTCAACCCTTTAAGTAGTTCTTGTGCAACAGATTTACCGAAGGCAAACATCATTTAACCTCTTACCTGCTACTTCCATGACCATTGGTTGTGGATCCAAGCAAGACAAAATCCTTAACAACCTCAGTCTTTTCTCCATTTATCATAATGTTACCAATTTGTTCAGTTTTTTAAGAATTTTCATTTTTTTACATTCATTTGCAACTCATGCATATGGCTGCAATCCTTAATCTTTATCAGCAAGTGCTTCAAATTCTCATTTTCACCAGGCAAGTTTGTTTCACCTGTGTATCACAGGTTGCTAATAAGCCTTCCTCTCATCCTGATGGGTCATTCTTTTTCAAATACGCCAGCTTCTCTGATGCTTTGCTCAGCATACAGATTGAATAAGTATGGTGAGAGGATATAACTCTGCCTCACTCCTTTCTTGATTTCAAACCATTTTGTATTCTCTTCTTCTGTTCACACAACTGATTCGATCCGTGTACAATTTCTGCATGAGAACAATGAAGTGTTCTGGACATGCCATTTTTTTCAAGACTATCCATAGTTTGTTACAGTTGAGTTTCTTGTGTCCTTAATAAAACTCAAGTAAACATCTTTCTGGTATTCTGTTTTAAGCCAAGATCATTCTGACATCAGCAATGATAGCCCTTGTTCCACCTCCTCTTCTAAATCTGACCTGAACTTCTAGCAGTTGTCGATGTACTGATGTAACTCTTGTAGATTATCTTCAGCAAAATTTTACTTGTAGGTGATATTGATGATATTGTTCTACAATTTTGTTTGTCAGACTTTGGTGACGTACCTATTGCTGTCATGCTGGATGTTATTTCACTAGTATTTCAAATATCAGCAGGTTCACCCAAATTAAATAGATTTCAAAGGATCTTCCAGACTAAGAACAAACTATAAAGATGTGTTAATCAGATGTCCACTTTACGGAACTAGTCACTGAAAATCTTAGGCATAGCAGGTAAATATTGTCAGATACTGAAGGCCTAATAAATGTGAACATGCTAGAAGATGATTCCTTAACATCAGAAGGCACTCCAAGTTTGACTGAGGTAGAGCAGACTTCTCAAATTAAAGTCAACTATAATGACATGAGTGGAGTAAAGATGGTGGGGATAAAGCTTTTAGGACCTTCATTTCCTGATGGGGTATGACTCAAAATGAGAAGAAGCAACAGCAAAAGTCCACTCATAATTAGAACTTGAAAGGTATGAAGAATGATTTGAGGAAATTTGGAAGTCATCAAAAATGAAATGGCACACATAAAGACCGGTGGGAGCACATCGAGGACATCATTCATAAAGAAATCAAAAGGTCACTAAAAAGACATAAAAGAAAAAAAAGACATGAAAGAAATAAAAGATCAACCCTGATCTCAGAAGAGAAGTTGAAACATACTCTCAATAGTAGAGTACTTAAGGCAAATGGAATAAATGATGAAGTCAAGGAGCAGAAAAAAATTTTCTAAGGGCAGCTCAAGAAAGCAAAGTGAAATCTTAACATGAAATGTGCAAAAACATAAATTTAGGAAACCAAAAAGGAAGAAAATTCTCAGCATATATTTTTAATCATTTTATGGGGCACTCATACAATTCTTATCACAACCCATACATCAATTGAATCACGCATGAATGTACTTTTGTTGCCCTCATTCTTTTCTGGACATCAGCTCTTTTTTTCTCCTTCCCTGCCCCCACCTTCATAATCCCAATAGATTGTACTCTGTTACTATTTTCATCTCTCACAATGACCACTGTCTCCCTTCCCCCATGTTTTTTTTTTGTCTTAAATGAAAAGAACAGAAAGAAAAAAATCCAAGCCTCAAGGTGAATTACTGAAGGATTTTGTGGACAAAATATTGAATGATGCAGGAAGTATCAAAAGATATATTCAGCATCACTGTACCAAAATGAACCAGTCAACATTCCACCATTTCAGGGAATAGAATTTGAGCAAGAACCAAGGATGCACAATACAGAAATTCAAGCTTCACTGAAGGCATTATCCAAAATTAAGGCTCCAGAAATTTATGGCGCCTATATTGAAATGTTTCCACAAGCTGATGAAATTCTGGAAGCACATACTTATCCATGCCAGAAAATCTGAAAGACAGCTATTTTTGCCAACCAACCAGCAGAGATGCATATTTGGATCCATTACAAAAAGGTGACTCAACAGAATGTGCAAACTACATAATAATAACATTTACATCACATGTAAATAAAATTTTGCTGAAGATCATTCAACAGTGGTAGCAATACATTGATAGGTTGGTGCGAGAAGCAGTGGTTCTCAACTTTGCTAATACCATGACCCTTTAATACAGTTCCTAATGTTGTGGAGATCCCCCAACCATAAAATTATTTTTATTGCTACATCATAACTGCAATTTTGCTACTTTTATTAATGGGGTGACACCTGTGAAATGGTTGTTTGCCTTCCAAAGTTCACAGCCTAAGTTGCTGTTAGAGATTCAAGCTGGATTCAGAAGAGGATGTGGAACAACGGATATCATTGCCTATGTCAAATAGATCTTAGCTGAAAGCAGAGAATACCAGAAAGATATTTTACTTGTGTTTTATAAACTATCTAAAAACAGGGCTGAGCCCCGGTGGTGTAGTGGTTGTGCACAGGACTGCAGCCCACTGGGTTGGAGGTTCAAATCCAGCAGCAAGGCTGGGCCTCCTACTCCCACCACCAGAGGGCACTGAAGCCCCCCCAAAACAGACAAGCACACACACACAAACAAAACAAAACAAAAACTATCTAAAAACATTTGCCCACTTGGATTATAGCAACTGAATGGCCTTAAAAAAGGTGGAGGGGAATTCCAGAACACCTAATTGTACTCAACAGGAGTTGGTGTGTGGTTCATGAGACAACTATACAAACAAAACAAGGCAATACTTTTGAAAGGTCTGTGTCAAGGATGCATCCTCTCACCATACTTAGTCAACCTGAATGTTGAGAAATAATCAAGAAGCATGATTGTGTTAAGAAGAATGTAGCATCAGGATTGGAAAAAGACTTACTAAGAACCAGGGAGATAATGATGACACAACCTTGCTTGCTGACATGAGAAGGATTTTTAAGCACTTACTGATGAAGATCAGAGATTTCAGCCTTTGATATAAATTACAACTCAAGGTTAAAAAAAAATCTTCACAACTAGTCTAATAGCTAACATCATGAGAGACGAGAGAAAAGGCTGAAGCTGACACAGCCTTCATCTTGCTTGGATCCACAGTCCGTGCTCAAGGCGGCAGCAACCAGGGAATCAAAAGACAGTTTGCATTATGTAAATATTCTGCACAAGACCTACTTAGAGTACTGAAAAGCAAGAATGCTACTTTGAGAACTTAAATGTACCTGACTCATGCCGGTGGTATTTTCAATCACTTCACATGTTTGTGAAAGTTGGACACAGAATAAGAAAGGCTGAAGAAGAATCAATGGGCTGTCAAAAGAACCAACAAATCTGGCTCGGAAGAGGTACAGCCAGAATGCTCTTTAGAAACAAGGATGGTAAGACTTCATCTCATGTACTTTAGAGATCAATCCTTGAAGAACAGCATGCTAGGTGAAAAAGAGGGACAGCAAAAAACCAAAAGAGGAAGACCTTGAACAATATAAATGGACACATTGGGGACGACAATGAGTTCAAATCTAAGAACAATTGTCAGAATGATGATGTACCTGGCAGTGTTTCCTTCTGTTATGTATAGGTTTACTATGAGTCAAAACAAACTCCATGAAACCTGATCACTTCCACCACCATTTTACTACTCGGTTATCATATATTTATACTATTCTATTTTTATCTATTTTAGAGAGAAGCTGTTCTTAAATAATATAAAAGTAAAACGTTGGAAAAGCAAGGATGTCATTGACATACCTGAATTAATGGTCCCTTGGGGGATGGCAGGGGAAGGTGGGAGAAAATAGGGAGCAATAATGATAAGTACAAGAATGAAGAACATGCTCTAAAAGTGATTGTGGTAATGAATGTGCAGATCCTGAAGTGATTGAACTGTTGAATTGTATGATATGTGAATTATATGCCAATAAAACAGCTGGGGTAAAAAGAATGTCACTGAAATGCCAATTAATTAAACCACCACAAATGAACAACTGAAATATCTCATGTCAAAAGAAAAATGAATGAAAATTAGACGTTAAGTCTGTTAGAACAACAGAAAACCGATTAACTCCAGATCACGGTGATAGTACATCAAAGGATAAATAAAGTGAGAATGGAAATTGGGTTATTTTGCACACCCTGTTAAATTAATATTAATATACCCAAGGGTAGGTTAAGGACATAGTGTAACTAAGAGATGTAGGACAGATGGTTGAGACTAATGATTTGATGCTTTTGGGTGAGTTTCATGATTCATATTATTGGTTAAAGGAAATAAAATAACAAGCAAAGCTTCTCATTTTGAAAATTATGAGAAAATATGCCTTTCTAAAATGGCAGAGGAATATTATTTTGTGATTTTAACATAGAGGACTAGATATAAAAGACTAAAATATACAGACTAAAGCAAGAGTGAAAACTTGGAGCCATAAAAAGTAAGACCAAATAACCAAATTTAAAATCCTACTCTCAAAATATAATAGGCTTTATATATACATGTGTTCATTTTAATTTATTAATTTATTTGAATGCAAATCATTCAATTAAGAACCTTAGCTAAACTCCAGGGAAAGAAATATAACAAGTTAAAAAATACTTAAAGAAGGAACTAAGTACATTATCAAAAATAGAAACTAATATAAAATGTTTTAAATGCTTTCAATTAGAAAGCTTCAAGTATGCTTGTCGTTTGAAAGCACTTTAACTAAAAGTTATGAAATATTTTAATATAATTAAATAAAACCTCAATACCCTTGAAAAGATGTTGATGGCTATAAAAATTAATACTTTACTTTTGGACATTATTGTACATTTTAATAAAGGATTTTCACTTACATTGCTTTAACTTATAGTACATTACTAATATGTTAAATTTAGATAAAGAATTCTGAAAATAGAAATCTAAATAGTCTTGCTTTTCTATGGAAGGGTCAAATTTCCCTCAAAACAACTGAGGTGCAACAACTATATCCCCTAGTAATCTCTTAAAATTTAGACAAACTAGAGAATATTGATGTGTTTTGTAAGTATTAACAAAATTAAGTTCAACATCCTAAGGGTAGATATATGATTTAATTTCTCCCAGTTCACACACAAAGTCAGATCACACTCATCTATAGTTGTAAGATATTTTAAAAACTTGAACCTAGAGCACTACTTGAACAAAATGTTCAGAAAACAAAAACTAGGTGTGAAACTAGTATTTTTTATGAGACTGGAAATTTCTTTCAGATAGACATATAACAATGTATATACATATAACAATTGTGTCAGACAGGGTTCTCTTAGAGAAATAAAATTCAGGACACTAGTAATTCTTTTTATATATTTATATAGTGAGAAAGGTATATAAGATAAGAAAGAAAAAGTTAACTATAAAGTAATACAGATTGCTCGGTGCCACTCACTTGCGTGAGGCAACTAGAAGACTGGCAGTCCTTCCAAGTCTTGAGGGCCGCTGAGTAGTCCTCTGTAGAGCAATTCAGGCTCTCCGGCCACAAGCAGCAAACGGCAAAGCAGGTCGCCAACAGTCAGCCAGATGACAGAGTCCAACAGTCCCCAGCTCAAAAGATGTATATCCCAGGAGCGTGGCGAAATAGGGCTTGAAGGATCCTCAACTCACAGCAACACAGTCCAAGATTAGGTGTCCCACGGGTAGTGTAGCTTGAAGGTCGAGGCACAGGACGAACAAGGCAGCGCTCTGGTCCGAAGAACCGGAAGCAAGAAAGAGGGCGGGACTTGCCGAGCCCTTCCTATATCTGCCCTTCAATTAATCCCGCATGTTCATTGGCCGTGCCATCACAACAGACCCACCAATCTTCTGTGGCCATGTTGGCATAAAAAACCTACCCATCACAATCCACCCCTTGCCAACATGGCACCTGTACACAATTATTTACTCATATAGAATTTCTAGACATCAATGAAATCAAACTTATACTTAACATTAAACATCTATCATACATATAAATGAAAACATCTATCATACATATAAAACATATAAATGAATCCAATTGTAGCTGATATATCATACATAAGCAAAGAAAAGATTCAATAAGCTCATAAACAGAAAATACATGAACAATCACAACCCTAGTTTCTGCAATTGATCACGTGGTCGTAATTGGTAGTTAGAACTACCTTCTTCTACTATCCATTCTGTATTACCTTTGCCCTCAGCAATCACTTCAGCTGGTCCTCGTGAAGATGAGAAACTATCTTCCCCAGTTGTTGGGAGTTAGTTTCGGAGATGATTAACCACAGGCAACACAGAACGGCGGCGGCTGGGAGACTGGAGTAGCCAGTGGAGAGACCACATGGCTTAGCCCTGATGAAGACAGACCTCTGAAGCTGGAGTGGCATGCTGTTGATGGACCTGAGCCCTGGAAGCGAGGAGCCATGGGGAGACCCCTGCCAGAGCCAGAATACTGCACCCACTGACCTGTGACTTCCTGAGTCGGAAGCAGACTTTTTATAGACTGATTTCGGGCATATGGGTTATTATTGGACTTATGACTTTGCACTGGACTGGATTGGGATGCCTTCTGAGTGTCACATTTCTTTTGTATATAAACCTTTTCCTTAAACCTATATGCGTGTCTCTGAAATTTGTTCCTCTAGTCTACCCAGACTAACACAACAATATTAAGACATTTATTCTCCAAAACAACCAATTTTGTTGTTAGTTCTGTGTGTATGTGTCTGTGTGTTAAATAAAAGTTGATCAACCTAGTGAGGGGTTTTAGGTCTTTTTCAGTGCAAACCATTGAATTATTTGTGAGGTTTCTAAAGCTAGTGTATCTTAAAAGGAATTATCTAAGACGATGGTATCAGTTTGTCATTAACTTATGCTCAAGATTAATTTTGGTTTTAGACTCTTCTAATCCTAAAACTACATCATTGATTTCACCTGTCACAGTAAACACTTGGAAGATGGAAGAAAGGAAGCATGTCTTACCTCCCACCCAACTTGAATCTGATTGATTGGAAGTAAATAAATAATACTATGTAAAACTTATGAATTTCCCAACTATGAAAGTTTGTGAAAAGTGAAAGTAGGGCAGCCATACTTTGCTTGCTTGTATTTATAGATGTATATGGGGAAGATTGGTTAATAGACATTAAATTAAATTTAATATGCTTCTTTTGTATGCTCAATAAATAAAAGCAGTTGTTATTGAGCCACATCCAATTCATTAAATGCCCATAATTGTTAGAGTAAAATTGTAGTTGATAGCATGTCCAATGGCTATTACTCTTTAGAAGCAGAACATTAATCCTTCAAAAACTTCTCTGAGTGGATTCAAAGGGCCAAACTTACAATCAGTACCAGGGCCTTTCACCATTTGAACCATCCCTAGATTCCAATATGTTAGACAGTATGAAAACAACCACTGCTATTGAGTTGGAACTTATTGTTACTGTTAGGTACCATTGAGTTAGTTCTGACCTTATGTACAACAGAAAATAACAGTGCCTCACCCTATGCCATTCTCACAATTGTTTATATACCTAAGCCCATGGTTGTAGTCACTGTATCAATCCAATTTGTCCAAAGTCTTCCTTTTTTTCACTGCTTCTCTACTTTGGCAAGCACAAAGTCCTTCTCCAGGGTCTGGTCTTTCCTGGTAAGCCTCTGAGGGTCATTTAGGCAGCATTTCTGCAAAAACGTATTGTTTGATTTTATGGCAGTCTGTAATACTCCCAAGACTCTTCTCCAGAGCCATCCTTTAAACTCAGAAATTCCTCTTCCTTCTTCCTTATCCACATTGAACTTTCACATGCATCTGAGGTAATGGAAAATGCTATGGCTTGGGTCAGGTGCACCTCAGTCCTTAAAGCAGTCCTCCTATTTTCAACAATCTAAAAAGGTCTTTTGCATCAGATTTTTGCAATGCAATGCGTCGTTTGATTACTTGATTACTGTGTCCACAGCCATTGATGGTGGATCCAATCTAGACAGAATCCATGACTATTTCAGTCTTTTCTACATTTATCATGATGTTAACTTTTGGTCCAGTTGTCAGAATTTGGGCCCTCTTTACATTGAGTCATAATCCATACTGAAGGTTGTGTTCCTTCATCTTCATCTGCAAGGGCTTCAAGGCCCCCTTGAAGGCAAGGAGGGAAGTTCGTGTCATCTATATATCGCAGGTTGTTAATAACCCTTCCTCTCACCCTGATGACACATTCTTCTCCATGTAACCCAACTTCTCTGATTATGTGCTCAGCATAGAGCTAGAGAATACAATCCTGCCCTATACCTTTCATGCTACATTTAAACTACGTAGTATTCTCTTGTTCTGTTTGCACATCTGCCTCTTGATCCATGTACATGTTCCATAGGAGCATAATGATGTGTTCTGGAGCTTCTATTCTTATCAAGATTACCTATAGTTATGATCCACACCATTGAATGTGTTGTGATAGTCAACAAAATACAAGTAAACTAATCTGTGATATTCTCTACTATTCAGCCAAGATCTACCTGGCATCAATAATGATAGCCCGTGTCCAAATCCTCGTCTGTATCCAGCCAGAACCCCTGGCTACTCCTGTCAGTGTACTGCTGCAATCATTTGTTGGATGATCTTCAGAAAAATTTTACTTGCATGTGATATCAATGATATTGTTCTATAATGTGAGTATTCTTTTAGAAACCTGGTAGTAATGATGTTGCAAACTTTGACTGTTATTTCATCTCCACAAGTTTAAAGTAAAGAAAGCAGAAAGGCACAAATATTTTACACAGGGCTATTCATACCATAGTATTATTTATAATAAGTCTATAAACAATATATGTATAATAATAAAAGAATGAAATCATTTATGATACAATTTATATAAATAAAAACCTTAAAAAGCTTAATGACATGAGGAAACACATGTGGTAAGTAAGTGAAAATAAATTGCACAACATGATCCAATTTCATTCATGTATTTGCTTGTTTATGGTAAAAACTCAGATGAAATACATCAAAACATAACTACTTCATAAATATATTTTTGTTTTCTTCAAACCTTTCTTTTCTCCAAATTGTGTATAAAATAGAAAAAATGTGTGTGTATAAAATGAAATTGAAAGAACAGGTATTTATTTGTGATAGCAGTCAAATGATGGCTAAGTAGTTTGATGAAATATCTATCAGAAAGGATGGGCAATCCTATGAAAGCAATTGCTCATTTCATTATTTTCATGTCTTATCACTACAATTTCTATTTTTTACAAAAAAAATTCTAAAAATAGAGCCGGATTTCATCACATTTGTTCAGATAAATAAAACAAATAGTGTTAACTTGAGTTTATAAAATATGCTCTTAGTTCTCATTCTTTTTTAGGCCTATGGCTTGTAGAAATGTTAATAGAACATGATACTGAATAGATCCTAATTTCAAAGGTCTGTATAGTTACTTCTAAAGTAAGACTGGAAACAAAAGGAACAAAAATTGGCAAGAAGCAGCAAAGAACCTTAAGATTATTTTTCTTTAAATGTTAAATTATGAGTGGGAGAATGCCGTTGAGATGTGGTAGGATACACAGAAAAAAAACCAAAGCATATCTCTTTATTCTTACTGGCATACATGCCAAAGAAATCAAGGCATCATGAGTTCAGATTAATGACATCTATTAAAAGAAACAGGAAGCGATTGATTAACAAGAAGTTCGCAAACACTGTGAGGGGGTTATAAACTTTATTTCCTAAGCACTCCTTGCTCGTCCCTCCTCCATGACCCACATCTTATCACAAGTTTCGAGATTCAGAACTGTTCTGCACCATCACCAAAGTCATACGTCACTCATAAAGCTGTATCCATTACTTCCTGAGAAAACGCTTTTCACCAGTGAAGGTGATCAAGAAAACAGAAAGAGTGTACTCAAAATTACACATAATTTGTTAGCATTTTTTTCAGGTGTGAGGGAAGGAATTTGATTACTGTACTTAAAAGTGGGCCATTGGGAAATAATTTTCAAGTGCTTTCCAGAAAGCATCTCATAATTAGATTCTCTTCTGAAGGTGCTATGACTTTGAAGCAAAAAGAGTCTGCCGCTGAGAACATTGTTGAATTGCAGTCAGCTCCTACTGGTGACCAGAATGACCTAGTCAAATCCCCAGCTGCTCGTGTTACTCTGAATAGATTATCCACTTTTACTAGACATGCCAAAGGAAAGCAGTTCATTTTTTAAAATTGCACTCTAAAACAACTTTACTTTGGCAAAAAATGCAACATTTCACAAGGGAAGATATTTGACATGTTCTGTTCATTATTCTATGATCTACCTCGCTTAAGGTACATGGCCAAGTAAGACAGAACCTAATCTATGCTGAAGTGTCAGGAGCACCATTCCAAGAAAAACAGTCTGTTTCTATAGAATACATTTCTTTCCCTTTCTAATTCCCTGCTGGGTCAACTTAACCTCAAAACTAATGGAAGTCAACTCACAGAGGCTAGAGAAATACCTAGACTCACCTGACGTCAAGTCCTAAGAAAAAGGACACAGGTGTGGGGTGACATTTATTGGGCAAGTGTCAAAGAGTGGAGCCTGTTCTAGGAATCCCTCTGCCATGAACTTTGGAACAAATGTCAAGGACTCACATGCATCCCTGGGGCTAGGAGAGAAACTTCTCCTGTCTTTTTCTTGGGAGAGGTCAAATGCTACTTCTCACTGAAGTCCAGAAACAAGTCACAATGAAGAGGAGATGTGATGTTGGGCTGTGTGCAGTCCATAATTTTTTTTGCACCAAAAATGGCTTCCTGAATAAAGCTAAGTATTCCCAAGAACATGTGTGTTAGGGTGAGCATTTTTCAATTGTCATTTGTCAGAGATTTTTCTTGTTTTTTTTGGGGGGGGGGGCACGACTGCCCTCTAGTGGTGGGAGTAGGAGAACCAGCCTTGCTCCTGGAGAGCTGCTGCTGGATTTGCACCTCCAACCCAGTGGGCCCCAGTCCTGCACACAACCATTATGGCACTGGGGCTCAGCCCTTTCGTTTTGTTTTGTTTATGTCAGAGATTTTTCAAGAGATGCCAGCAACCTGAGTAAAATAGGTTTTGAAGAACCCTATCACAATAATATGAATAGAAAGAGAAAGATCAACAAGTCCTTTAATGTAACATCGTTTAAAAGAAAATAATCTAGATGGAAAGCAAGAATAGTAGCAGTTCAAAAAAAACCACTAAATTAATAAAGGGCATGGGAATGGACTTAAAGAAAGCAGTATGTGAGACTTCAAAAATAAAATAAATAATTTTTTCTTTCTTTTCCTCTGGTGGGAGTGGGAGGCCCAGCCTTGCTCCTGGAGAGCTGCTGTGGGATTTGAACTGCCAAGTTAGTGGGCCGTAGTCCCGCACTCAACCACTATGGCACCGGGGCTCAGCCCAAAATAAATAATTTTGAATTAAAAAATTCATTCATAAAAATGCAAAAGAAAAAATCACTGAATAAAAATAATTTAGCATTTTAGAACAATAAATGAATAAAATATACAATAAATTACCATACATGTCTCACATATACACAAAAAACAATTCAAAATCAAGAACCTTAATGTGAAAATTGAAAGCATACATTTCTTAGAAGATAGTGTAAGAGACTTAAAAATTAAAACATCACCTATCAGTGGTTCTCAACCTTCCTAATGCCACAATGCTTTAATACAGTTCCTCGTGTTGCGGTGGCCTCACAACCATAAAATTATTTTTGTCGCTACTTCACAACTATAATTTTGCTACTGTTATCAATTGAGCAATTCCTGTGAAAGGGTCATTCAACCCCAGGTTGAGAACCTAGATAGTGGGAGAAAATTTTCAAGAACTATATAACAGATAAGGAGCTCAAATGGTCTGATGGTTAAGTGTTCAATCACTAACTGGATTGGTGATTAGGGCCCATCAGGGGGCCCCCAGAACAAAAGACCTGGCAATATTATCCCATAAAGATTATAGACTAGACTCTAGGCTATCTTATGGGGAAGTTCTATTCATACATGTTTAAGTAGAATTGCTATTGGAATTGAAATCAATTCAATCACATACGAGAACAACATTAGATAAGGCCAAATCCAATGTGAAGGTGTATAAATTTATCTGTATGCATTTATATAAAGCATCCACCATTTCACAAAAATAAGACAAACAGCACAATTAAAATTTGGATGAAGGACCTGAACAGACTGTTCATGGAATAAAATGTTGACACAGCCAATAGGCACATGAAAAGCTAGTCAACATCTTTAACTATTAGGAAGATGTTCATCAAAGCCATAATAAGGTATCAAATCAACTTCATTAAAGTGATATCACACTACCTTCAAAGAGCTGAACAACAATAATCAAACAGAAAGCAACAAATGTTAACAAGGTTGTAGAAAATGTATAACTCTCATTCATAGCTGATGGGAATGTCATATGGTACTGCCATTGTGGCACACACTACGTAGCTCCTCAAATCTTTGAACATAGAATTAACACAATACCTAGTGACCCCAATTCAAAATAAGGAGAGAATACAAACAAACCTGAAAACCAGCACTCATGGCAGCACTTTCCAAAATAGCAAAAAGGTGGAAACACCCCAAATTTCCATCAGGAGATGAATGGACTAAACTGTGGTGTAAGCCTACGATGGAATATTATGGAGTAGTAAAAAGAAATGAAGTTCAGATACATGCCACAATATGGATGAAGCTTGAAAACATTATGCTCAATAAAACAAATCGATTGCAAATGGGCAAAATACGCTATGACTTCACTTATATGAAATAAGCAAATAAATAGAAACCAAATTAACCAAAGGCCACTAGGGTTGTGAGAGAGGGAAAGAGGGGGGTTTTCTTTTCTTTTTTAATTTTTAATTTTGGAGGGCACTGAATTTATGTTAATGGTGAATAAGACATTTTTAAAAGAATTGAAAAAATGATGGTAAAACATGAAAAATGAGGGTGAGCCCTGGTGGTGTAGTGGTTGAGTGTGGGACTGTGGTCCACTGACTTGGCGGTTCAAATCCAGCAGCAGCTCTTCAGGAGCAATTCTGGGCCTCCCACTCCCATCAGAGGGCAGTGATGCCCCCAAAAAGAAACACATGAAAAAATTTACTCAATTTTTAAATGTAAAAGTTTCTGTGCGTGTGACTGTTTGATGTATATATTTTACCACAATTTTTAAAAAGAAAAACTAAATAGACATCAATTACACATTTTGTTGTAGGTAAATGTTATCAAGTTGGTGTGTGTAAGCAAAACAAAATACTATTCAGTCCTATAGTTCTCGTACTTGCCAATTT
Source organism: Nesogale talazaci (assembly GCA_004026705.1). Taxonomy (NCBI): domain Eukaryota; kingdom Metazoa; phylum Chordata; class Mammalia; order Afrosoricida; family Tenrecidae; genus Nesogale; species Nesogale talazaci. The sequence goes on from PVJH01004607.1 coordinate 100,508, forward strand.
GTGAATAATATGATTTTTAGAGGGAGTATAATAATAACCAAAGTATAGAACATCTTAACTGAAATTAAAAGAGCACACCAATTTCCAAGAAAGATTAATAAAAATAAACATTGTAGTTAACCCAAGGAAATTTTGAGCTCTAAGAATAAACTGAGACCTGTATTGTGCCCAGATCCATATTTGAAACCATTCTAAAGAAAGATGAACCCAACAGAATACATAAATTATAGAAGATTATCATTAACATCACAAGAAATTTTACAATTGTACTGGTAGCTGTACATTGATATAGAAGTTTAGGCTGGATTCAGAACCTGAAATAAGGGATATCATTGTTGATATCAGATGGACCTTGGCTAAAAGCAGAGAACACAAGAGAACTGTCTACTTGTGTTTTATTAACTATGCAAAGGCATTCAACTGTGTAGATCCTACCAAACTATAGCTAGCATGCAGAAGATTTGTAATTTCATAACACTTCATTGTGGAACATGGATCAAGAGGCAGTTGTCTGCCATGGATTAAGTGTGACAGATCCTGGGATCTGAAGATGACACAGCAGGAGATCACGGAATCAGACACAGAATCGTTGGCTCCAGCAGAAGACAAAGCAGCAAAGAGAACTTGACTCTGCTCAGTCTCCCTTTTATAAACAAGGCCAAATTCCTAAGGAGTTTTCTGCTACAGACTGTGACTGTATTGATGGGGATGGCTCCACCCCTACATTCACTAAGGAGTGTATAGTTGACAGACTCTCACTAGCACCAGAAGATTATTTCCAGAATTATTTTAAAGTTTCAGGACAGGATTCCTCCAAAAAATGATGTAATCAAATATTATGTATATAAACACACAGACTTGAGGGTATGTCCACCCCCCCCCAAAAAAAACCCAGATCTTTTTAAAGCTATGTACTTAATTTTTTTATATAAAACAATCTTTACCACCTTCAAAGTACTCTTCATTACATTTAATACATTTGTCAAATCTGTGATTCCATTCTTGGGAACTTTTTTCAAATTCATCTGGCGTTGAATGGCAGACAGTACCTCCCTCTTTTTTCTTTACCTCTTCTATGTTGTCAAATTGCTGTCTTTTCATGTCCTTCTGCATTCACAGAAATAAAAAGAATTCTCACAGAGGAAGGACAGGTGAGTCAGATACATGGGGGCAAGTGCAGGTGAGTCAAGTAGGTGGAGGCATGTGAGGTATGCTGCTTGGTTTTGGTTTTGGGGGGTTTGTTTGTTTTTTTGTGTTTTTTTTTTTTTTTTTTTTTTACAAAACCTGGCACACTGAGATGGCTGCACGAGCAGGTGCACTGGTGTGGTGGAAAAACCACTCTCCTGCCTGCCACAAAGCAGGCCTTTTTTCTCGTACACTGTTACTCAATCTTTTCAGAACCTCCAAATATAAAAATGATTAACAGCCTAACCTGGTGGAATGAACACCACATGTACTATCTCCCTCACATCATGAAAAACAAATGAGAATCATCTTGATCATTAATTTCACTTGACATACTTTTGGAGGGCAAGGTGACGATGATGGCATCTTCCACTGCCTTGATTGATATTTGCTTTCAGGGTCATAAGAATAGCAGAATGTCTTCACACCTTGGAGGTGGGGGGGAGAAGTCTGGGTTGCTTAGGAGCTGTCCTTTCACAGCACAGTATGTTTCCATTTGACACTCTTTGCCCCGCTCAGTCAGAGCCAAAGGTGCAAATTTCACAGAGACCATCTCATTCCCAATTCTTCCATTAAAATTTGTTGAACCAACCTCCAACATGGTCAGATAACTTCCCCCATTCCTTCAATGGTCTGTCGTTGGTCATTGAGCACAAGTGCATGAATTTTGTCAACATTTTCATCCATTCTGGAAGTTGACAGATGACCAGAATGAGATTTATCATTAATCAACATTTCACCTTTTTTGAAATGAGAAAACCACTCATCCACTTGTTTTTTCCAGGAAGTTGTTCTCATAAGCTGTATTCAACATCACAACAGTTTCTGAGGCAATTTTCCCGAGCAGGAAAGTAAATTTCACAGCCACATTATATTCCATGTGCCATCACAGAAATACAAAGGTCAAGCAAAACTCTTTTACAAAAAAAATTAACTGTGACCAGAGAGAAACTACCCAGGCAGGCGACGCCACTGGGTACACTAACTCAGCAAGATGCTGGATGCTCAGTTAGTGGGGAGCATGCATACTACTTAAGTCCTGCCTAAAGTAGCTTTTTTGTTTTATGGGGGTACCCCCTCATATGCAACTATAAATAGAGAGAGAGATGTGTATATATATATATATATATATATATATATATATATATATATGCACACATACAACGTATTTAAAGCTAGAACTTTAAAACATTCATGGAAAAATTCCAAAAATTCATTCAATTCTATTTTCCTATAATCTTTTGGAGAGAGTGGAAGATTAATTTTACAGTGTGGGGCTAAAAAGTTCAAAATCAATAGAGCAAGCCAACAGGCTAGAAACTTTGGCAAGTGTAAATGTTTCAGTCGCTATACAGAATTCTTTTCTGAGAAATCACTTTATGATCCTAAGCCTTTCAATCAATATGAATGCAGTGACTCTGTAAGATCAACCTTAATCCCCTTAAAGTTACAGACTATCCATGCTAATCACATTTACAAAACACCTTCATAGCAACATTTAGACTAATATTTGATTTTAAAACTGGGCACCATAGTCCAGTCAAGTTAAGACTTGAAATCCACCATCACCAAAGTCAAAGATTGGTTTTGAAAAATGTCCATTTGGAGAAAAAAGAACAAATTACAAAAGTCGTTGCTTACTCGTCTTTAAGTACCATCCAGTAATTTCTGATTCAAAGCTACCCAACCTACAACAGAGCAAAATGCTGCCTGGTGCTGTACCACCCTCACAATTGTTGTTTGACACCATTGTTGCAGCCACTGCATCAATCCAGATCATAGAGGTCTCCCTATTTTCACTGCCCTTCAACCAAGAATGATGTTCTCTCATCCAGATCCTCCTAAAAACACGATGAAAGAGCCATACATCTAAGGATCATTCTATTGTATGTAATTATTCTAAGATACACTCACTGTCACTGAATCAATGCCAACTCATAGTGACACCTAGGTCAGGGGTTCTCAACCTTCCTAATGCCGTGACCCTTCAAGACAGTTCCTCATGTTTTGGTGACCCCCCTACCATAAAATGACTTTTATTGCTACTTCATAACTGCAATTTTGCTACTACTATGAATCATAATGTAAACATCTGTTATGCAGGATGTATTTTCATGATTAAAAATTGAACATAATTCAGCATAGTTAAAAATAGTGATTAATCACAAAACAATGTGTAACTGTATATTGTGAAATATCTGTGTTTTTCTAATGCCCTGAGGTGATCCCTGTGGAGGGGGCATTTGATTCCCAAAGAGTTCGTGACCCACGGATTGAGAAACACTGCTCGAGAACATGGTAGAACTGCCTCAAGGGAGTTCTAAGACTAACACTTTATGAGGGCTGAAAGATTCATCTTTCTCCCTGGAAATGGCTGGTGATTCAAACTGGAAACCTTGTGTCTAGTAGCCCAACACACAGCCACCAAACCACCAGGGCTCCCTCTTATTCCTCCTTCTGGAACTCTGTGATATATTCAACGGTCCTCACCACCACCACCATTCAAAGACATCATCTCCTCTGGGGTCTTCCTTATTCTTTTCTAGATTTCACACTTAGATGAGGCAATTGAAAATACAATGTCTTGGGTTAGGTGTGCCTTCATCTTTAAAGCGAGACTTTTCTTCTTTAGCACTTAAAAGAGATCTTAAGCAGCTGAGTTGCCAATGAGTGCAATAAATCACTTTATTTCTTTACAGCTGCCAGCATGAGCACTGACTGTGGACTCAAGTAAAATGAAATTCACTTTAGACTTTTCACAGTTTACCTTGATGTTGTCTATTGATCCAGTTGTGATGATTTTTGTTTTCTTTTTTTTGGAGGGGGGTTGGGTATCATTGCCCTCTGGTGGTGGGAGTAGGAGGCCCAGCCTTTGCTCCTGTGGAGCCACTGCTGGAATTGAACCTCCATCCCAGTTGGCCGCAGTCCTGCGCACAACCACCACACCACCGGGGCTCAGCCCAATTTTTGTTTTCTTTACATTGAATTGTAACCCATACTGAAGACAGTAGTTTTGTTGTGACTTTCTTAAGAGCAATACAAAATATTTTAAAGATTTGCTGTATATAAAATGTATATAAAATATAAAGTTTAAACAATGAACACTTATCTACATGACATTGGATCAGTTAAAAGCATCTCAACTTGTCCCAAACTGCAAAAAATAATAATCCCCCAATTCATGAGACATGGATTCTCTGGGTAGTGACAATAGTTAATCACTAGACTAGTTGAACATTGGCAGTCTGGAACAACCAAGAGATAGTATCTCAAAAACAACCAAGCCTGATAAGTTGTTTGCAAAAGATGACAACTTTGAAAACTCTAGGAAGCTTGTATAGTCTACAATCACGGGACCACCATACCATGGAATCATCTGAATGTTTTTAAATATAGCTCTCTTTTTTCCATTTTACTGCATGTCTAAGGAATCACTCATTTTATTGGGATCTTTCTCATGAAATTTTAAAAGTTTCAGAATGACTTTATGATGTGATAAACAACAAATCACTTATTAGCCCATTATATAAGAAAATCATGAAACCTACTTTTACAAGACCAGTGCTCTAACCTCTGAGCTATGGAGCCAAAACGTACTTTTAAATGGCATATCTTATTGAGCCCGGGAAGATTTTTTTAAAAAAATAAGGGCCTATATTCTTAATTACAGAGGTGGTCCACAGGCTTAAGGCCGTGCTACCAGCAGGTTCTTTCTGACAGCACTCAAGATAAAGAAATCAAGCATCACTGCAGAGGGTGGTGGTCATTTCTGTCCTTGCTTTTACATTGAACCTCTAATACCTATGACCAGCACAGGCTTCAGTAGGAATACTATCCTTGTGAAACACCTATGTTTAAATGTGATTAATCAGTAAATATTAAACTGTGATTAATCAGTAAATATTAAACTCTCCAATTTGGTGAAAAAGATGAGGTGAGTTTGAGCGTATGCAACAGTTGTATTTGATCTCTATATCCTACTTTGACTATAGAAAAACACAGCCATCTGATTCTAAATGACAACAACCCTATTCCCTATAAAAAAGATTGTTTCCTAAAGCCCTAATCCTACCAAGATGGGGTTTTCATTCAGAGGAGAAAGCTAAGGTTTATGGGTAGAAGCTTGGGGGAGACAGAGTTTACCTCAATATGTGACAGTTGTTTCCCTTCGCTTGCCTTGAGAAATGTCAGCTCTTTATTAGCAGACACAGTCAAACAGAGACACAGATGGCCCTGAGAAGCTGAAGTTCTGCTGAAGAAAGAAGTTTGGCGCTACGAATAGGTTGGGGGGGGGGGGGGCACATGACCTGTAAGACCTTTCTAAGATTCCATGAATTCAGAATTAAGTAAAGTGTTAGTTTGTCTACGTGGATTATTTCTCTTTAGAAAACCATTAATCTTTAGTGAATTCTATCTTGAAAGTTTACTTCTCATTTTCCTTTATGTTTTACTAGACATATCTAATTGCATAAGTCTTAAAATCACGATTTCATTCCTTTTAAAATATTATATGTATACTTTAGATGGCTATGATTTTACATTTTGCAATGTATAGTTTTATATCTTTACTTCTAATTGAAACCACAGATAAATATCACAGAAGTTTGGAAAACTAGCAAGTAAATCCACTAAAAAGTTTGACGGCTCTAATGCAGTTATAGGAAATCACTGATGTTCACCGTTTTTAACACAAGTGTCTATGACATATTTGCTGAGAGACTAGTGCGTGGAAGCCAGTGACTTAGCTAGTAGCTAGTGATTGATGAGTCTGATTATCTGTTGTCTGTTCTCAACATAGTTTTGTTTCGCTTTCTTTTTATCATTCAGTTTGATGTATACTGTGACTATACTGACTTTGTTAAAATTTTGATTTTATTCATCCTTATTTGGTTATTAGAATCAACTAAAGTCAATTTTTATTTTATTACAAATATGATACAGCCAAAAATACTCTATAAAGTATGTTAAGATACACCCTTTTTAGAATCAAGCCAATCAAGATCCCCAAATCTTTTGGGGACTTTTGACTACATTCTTAATCTCTGAAAACCTTCAAAGGTAAAAAATCTTAGATTTATTATAAAACTAGTAGCTAATATTACGAATGATAAAGGGAGAAAATTGAAGGGGTCATTGTCTCACTCTACTTGGATCAGTAATCAATATCCATGGAAGAGGCAGTAAAGAAATCAAATGATGTATCAGATGGCAAAAAGCCTACTTATAGTACTAAAAGGGAAAGACATCACCTCTAGGACTAAGGTGTACCTACATAAGCCACAGCCTTTTCAATTACTGCATATGCATAAAATTATTTTTAAATCTCAAGCTTACTGTCATCAAGTCAATTTAGACTCATGGTGACCCTAGAGGTTAGGGTAGAACAGGCTCCCTGGGTTTCCGAAACTGTAACTCTTTATGAGAGGAGAAAGTCACATTTATTTTTTTAACCATACAGCAGCTGGTGGCTTTGAACTGTTGAAATCAAATAGTGCAAAACAAAGCAGAAGAAGAGTTGACATGTTCAACACGTGGCAGTGGTGAAGAAGGTTTAACACTAGTGTACTGCAGAGAAAATAGAAAAATTAGTCTCAAAAGATATACAATCAAGAATGTTCTTTACAAGCAAGGATGGCCATGCTTCAGCTCACTTACTTTGGGCACATGATTAAGACCAATCAGTAAAAAGGGGGATATCATAGCTGCTGACGCTGAGGAAAAGTCAGGAAAATTCTCAATGATATGGATCTGCACAACAACCACACTAGGCAAAAGCACACTAATGACCATAAAAATGGCACAGGACCTACATGACAGCAACTGATAAAAACTATCATCAATACCTCTCTCCTCTTTCTCAAAGAGATGATGGGTTCACTTTGCTCCAACAAGATTTCCATCCTCAGTGCTATTTTTGATTTCCACCATGGATATGGTGATAAATCAAATTGATCACTTGCTGCTCCAAAGCTTGATTTTTAATTCAGCAGAATTTGATGAAGTATGATCATCCTTTTGAAATGTGTTTTCCCTTACTTCCACTGATTTCACACCCTCCTTCTTTCCCTTTTTTTTTCACCTCTAGCTCCTCCTTTTAAAACTGTCTTGCAAATTCTTTCTATTCTGCTGAGCCACTAAGACTTCAGTTGTGCTTCCAGGGCATAGCTGAGAAGCTTCTATTCTCTGTGAATGGACTCACCACAAAAATAGAGGGTCTAATACCTTTGACTAACCCACTACCTGCCCTATTGCCTACATGCTGATAACCATGACCTGTACCTGTAGTTCCAGACATGAGTAACCATTTCTCAGCCTGGCATCACTAATCAAGTAATGAATAGACTGCTTAAACACAACTTATCCAAAATGGAACTCACAATGTCTCCCTCCCACCATTCCAATCATCTTCCCCCCTAAGCTTCAAAACCTGAGAGAGTAGAAGTGCCCCATTGGGATTTCAAGGTTGCAATGTTTATGACTGCCACTTCCTTGTTTACTGATCAGCTGGTGGTTTCAACCCATTGACCTTTCAGCTAGAAGCCAAGGGCTTTAGCAAATGACCAGGGGTCCCCACTTTAGTCTCAGTAAATGGAACCCCACGATCAACTTAGTTCTTCAAGCTAACCACTTAGAGGTCATAGCTGATTTTTCCAATTTTCTTATCCCTGCCTATACATTAACAATTCTTTTTAATGCCAATTTTAATAATATAGCCACTATCTGACCACATCTAACTGCCAAACTCAAATGATTTTTATTTTTCACTTGGAATATGACTTTGCAATGACTTTATAATTACCCTCCTTTCTTCTATTATTGTTTTATTCCATTATCTGACTATTCTATTTTTCCACTTTGAAACATGTCTATATACACATATACTTATGTATAAAAAAATGCAAACTCATGCTTTGAAGTCAATTCTGACTCACAGGAACCCTCTGGGACTGACCACTGTGGGTTTCCAGGATTGTAATTCTTTAGGGGAGTGTACAGTCTCATTTTTCTCCCCCACAGCAGCTGGTGATTTCAAACTGCCAACTTTTCAGTTAACAACCCAACACATAACCCACTGTGCCACCATGCATAGTTAGTCCAAACAGAAGTAGACAGAGATGTAAATATAAAAATAAACTGCAACTATCCACAAGAGGATGCCCATAACAATAAGTATACCTAAGGCCAAAGTCGTGGTTTCTATCATTTCCTATGTAAACTGTATCAAGCTCCTTAGCAAGCCAGATAAGAGTAGAGAGAAAACAAGGGTATTCTGAAACATTTGGGTACACTGGAAATCAGATACTTAATCCTAATGCAAGCATGTCAAAGAAAACAGAAACAAGCTTGAAGGGGCTTAAATCAACTACATTGGAATGATTTGAAATTCAAAATGGCTAATAACAGGAATTAAGCCCTCAATTAAAAAAAAAAAAAACATACCAGTACAGACAATTAAACAAAGGGGAATCGAAAGTAATTTTATAACAGTTCCAAGTAATCACGTAAAAAACCATGGCAGCAGGATATTCAGGGTATGGGAGAGCATACAGCTTCTCTCACAGCCATCAAAATCAAAAGGGCAACATTTTCCCAAGTACAGAATTTACAAGGCAGAAAGGGACCGTAAAGGACAGATGGAAATGGGAAGCACCAAGAGAAAAGGGGACTTCATTGTGCTTTCATTGTGGGGTTTGCTATCAATGTTGAGAAATAAAATGTGTGTGAATTGTTGAACACAGATCTGCTCTATAAACCTTTATTCAAATCACAATAGTGTTTTACACACACACCTTTCAATGACAAAATGTCAGCTATATGTAGTTAACCAAGAGATCAATCAGACTTATCATCATCAGGATGAGACCCTCTCAGGTGAGTCTTGAGAATGATCCATTCACCAGGACAGAATTTTTATCAAAAATACACCCAACCCTTACCCATCAGTTGAATATGTTAGCTTCTCTCCAGTGGCATGGTCATTCCCTCACGCATGCCATCAACCTCCTGAACTTGGAAGACAGTAGTACTCTCCCAAGTGCTCTCCTTGTCTTCAGTTTACCACCACTCAGGAAACATTTTTTTGAGAATAAATAAAACAAAAAATGACCTACTAGGTTCATAAAATGTATATAGTGAGGTAGCTGATGGTGGAAGTGGTGAGAGAAGCCACTGCAGATAAGTCAAGGATCTGGAGCATCTTGCCCACACTGTAGCCTAACTTTAAATGTGATCATATTTTAAAATTGATTCCTCTCAATGTTTTCCTAATGCCTATAAAACTTATTCCCAGTCAGTTGTCATGGCTTCACGGGACGTTCCAGATCCCTGACTTATCTCCAGTGGCATCTCTCACCACTTCCACCCATCAGCTACCTCATTACATACACGTAATGAACCTAGTAGGTCTTCTATGTATTGTTCATTCTCAAAAAAGTGTTTGCCCTTGATTTTATCTTCTTGATACTTGGCTTTTTGGGGTTTGGCATCAATACATATTTCTCTTTTTATGGCTCAATGAGGGTTTCCCTCTCTCTACTCTACAGACCCAGTTTGCCCATTGTTCTTTTTTTTTTAGACTTCTTTGGACTATATTATTTACCTTGTTTTCCCCATCTCCCTGTTTTCCTTACTATCTCAGAGTGGCTTATTCCTCAGTGTTCATTCAGTCACTCAACATTTGGTCATTCATTCAAATTCATTTGACACCACAGGTGGTATGCTGATAATACTTGCAAGTTTCAGAACTATATCTGATCTCCTCTGGCTACACGGGGTGGGGTTGGGGGTGGAATCCAATCTCATACCAACCCAAGACTAATATCCTACTTCTCTACTGGGTTAGATAAACCATTGCAATGACCACGCAGAACTCACAGACCATATTCACAATTACGGGAATTTGGTAAGGAAGCAAATAGGACACAAGTCAAGATCAGAAAACGTTAAGGATACAGTCCTTTGGTACTCAGCACTTCTCAGCCATACAAGCAGGCATCACTCTCTGACTCTGGTCTTCAATCAGTCACACTGCTCTTTGTCCTCTGCCCTGCTCGGGACTGTGTACATAGCTCCTTTATCCCTAATAAATGCCCCAAGAGCAGCCCACTCTGCAAGGAAACCTCCTGCCCAATGGTACCCAGTTTTACTTGTTGCGGAGGCAGGAAGCCTGCAGCTGTCTCACAACCTCAATGCTGCAACCTCTGGTGCCTCTGCTGCCACCACCACCTCACGAACAGATCTGACCTGTGCTCCTCTGGCACTCTTCTTTGGTGATGGTGGTGGGATTTCTCTATTCTTGCGGCTGAGGTGGATGGCTCACTTTATACCCAGATGAATGGCAAAACTGATCAGAAATCCTATTTGCATGTTCCACCCTGTCATTTGATAGATGTTTAAAGACTATGGCAGGAAGAACATACCAAGTCATTTCACTACACTGAAATTATATTCCTGGAAATGCATTAACACCCCATCATCCTTTCCCCATGGACATTCATATGGGTAAACACATATGTACATAGATATACACACACCTCAAATGCTACTCTTTCCAGAAGTTTCTTCCCAAATAATAGATACAGAGATAGCTATCCTTCCTGTGTGTTTTATTATTTCTAATACAGCAGCATCCATGAATATACTTCTCAAGTAATGACTCTTTGCATAAATATTTTAATTATTTAACTAACCCATATAGTCATTCAGAATTGCTCAGCTCTGTCTCTTCAGCATTGACCTCTTAAATGATAGAAGCATAGAAAGTAAATAAATAAATAAGCATGCCTTTCATCCTCTACATCCAAACCCTGTCACAAGAATCATTTTAAGCAACACTTGATGTTGATATTAAGGCAGCACTGAGCACCATAGCTGCACAATGAATGGGGACTGACAGAATGAAAATAATGTCCTTGGTAAATGTTGAAGGACAAGACCTTCTTGCATTGCATTTTTATGTATGCTGCAACTTCTGGTCAAACCTTTCTCTGCTAAAAGAAGCAAAATTTAATACTTGGTATGATTTACACAAAATTGTATACTTTATGAGTAGGAAAAAGGGTTCAGGTCATAAATGTAAGCAACTGAAATAAGGAACAGCAAAATGAAATGATTTTGATAAAGTTTTTCTATTTGAATTCCAACAAACAGGTGCTAGTACTGATAACTGTAACCCAGAGACTTAATTCAGTGAAATCTTCTCCAAGCATATTTAAAATAAGCTGTTTTCACTTTCCTGCATGTGATTATTCAAACCCTGAAAGCATCCTTTAAATATGGATTATAAATCTGGTTACCTTAAAATGAACCTGGAGGGACCAACCCCTCCTGCCTATTTTTTGAAAAAATAAAAAAAAAGGATGGAATAGAGTAATTTTGAGCTCAGGTTCAACTTTCTGATTACAAAATTCATGTTTAACTCGTAAGTACATTTAGTTTGAACCATTTGCATAAAAGACCCTCATTTTTATAAAACCTCAATATATTTTAATGATACTAGAAATTTTTATATTTTAATTATTTTAATGCAGGTAATGATAACTCTTGATCTAGAAGAAGGTAGTCATAAAGTTAATGGGAAGAACTTAGGGAGCACAGAAGCCTGGTGCTTCTAGTATGTCCAGGATATTACCAGGTTCCAATTGCTGGGATCCACAGTTCATAATCAGAAACTAATTTCAGAGCATGCTGGAAGATTTATCTTCTTCAGCTCAGTGAGACATGTGATTACTTGCCCTTAGCAGTCTCAGACCATTGGCCTGAAGCAGAAAAGAGCTTTGCTTACAGATTGCAGACAATCTTCCAAACCCTGGCTCCGGAAATGGTGCTTATCTCTTACTTACAATACCTTATAAAGAGATAGGAAGCCTACAAACCCTAATATTCTATTTCCTACAAAATTGAGCTTCGATGGGCACGTGACTTGGGTTCCTATTAACATCTTGTCACATAATTTTGCTACTACAGTTCAAGAATTGCAAGATTCTCCACTTGGGTTGGACGGATCCTCACTGGACTTCTGATCCCAATTTGCCTTACCCAGATCTCAGAACCTTCAGCTATTCCACCACTGTGGGGCTACAAGGGACAGAATCCAACCCAACCTGATTTAAACAAAAATGATACTTTATTAGCTCACAGAACCTAAACAAGAGGATGTAGCTGAATATTAATCAAATGAACCAGCTACCTATAAGCTGCTGTTTCTTTTGGCTTTTTGATTCATTCTTTCATGCTGTACGTTTTCTTGCTCTGCAAGATGAGAAGGATAACCTAGGCACATCTAAGTTTTCTATCTGAAAGCTTCTTCAGTCATCACAAAGAAACACTAAGCCCCTCTCATTCTCTCAATATCAACTTGAAAGACATTCTGATTGGCCTGACATGAATCAGGCAATTTTGAAATGCTCCATTGTGGTCCAGGCATAGGTTGACAATGTATCCTGATAGACCCAGGACAGAAGGGTTTCCCAGGACACGGGACTTGCAGTGCTAAAACAAGGAGAGTCCAGAGAAAGCTATTGTGATGGGTCATCCTATGTAAACAGAGAAACCGGCAAGCTACTTGTCATTGATATTTCACCTCATTATAACATTATTCCATAAAGCAGCACCCTTATATTGGTATCACCCAGGAACTTTACACAAGGTCACTGATATCCATTGATTTAATAACTCCACTGATAGGCTGTGGTAGATTAAAAAGATGGTTACAATTCTTTATAGTTATACCTCTGTCATGAGGTAGACCCTATTTCTCTATTCCTTCTTGAGCCCTGGAAGCAATGATGGATAAACATCGGATTGCTAATCCAAAGGTCAGAGGCTTAACCCCACCAGCAGTTCCAGGAGAAAGTTGAGGCTATCTGCTCCCATAAAGGTTTATAGACTTGGAAGCCTGTATAAGGTCACAGTGGCAGTCACTAATCTAGTGTCAATTTGCAGATTGGGAGTATAGGGGTGGTATCTAGTCTGTCAATCTGGAGATAGTCGATGAGACCTCTGTGTGGGCATGGCTTTCTCCTGAGAATTTTGGGAAATCTGTCAATATTTCCTCCTTAGAAGTGAGTGACTTATGATTCAGTCCCTTGGAGAGGCTCTACTGACAAAACACAAGGCTGACTCCCTGTGAGACATCTCAGAAGATAAGCCACATGGACTTACCCTGATACATCCAGACCTCCGAAGCCAAAAAAGCCATGCAGAGACTCCTACCAATGTTGAGGTGTTTGAGAAGCCACAGAGAGAACCCTGTCAGCGCTGAGATGCTTCTACCACCACTACATACTCAAGACTCTGTCCTAGCATCATTGCATGTGTCCTGTGAATCTAAAGAAGACTTTATAGACTGGTATCAGACCCCATGGGCTACTATCAGACTTGTGGACTTGGACTGGATTGGGTTGCTTTCCCAATGTTCCATTGGTCTCATATATAAACCTCTCCCTTGTATACATATGCATGTTTATGCATTTGTTTCTCTAGTCTACCTGAACTAACACAGTCACTGTGAGTCAAAATTGACCTGATGGGACTGGGTTTGGGTTTTGATGTTGCCAAAAAGCTATGGTAACAGCAATGTTAAGTTAGCCTCAATCCTGAACCCTGTTAGGACTTTCACATGTCTTCTCAGAACCTGAAACCACAGTGTGAATCACCATGAACAAACTTGTTGGAGTGCAAAGGGCCACAGAAGCTATTATCCTAGCTACCTCAGCTAAAGTCATCATTGATCAGCATCCCCAAACTGGTTGGATGTGATTATATAAACAAAACAAGGAGTGATCAACTGAATCAATCCAGATCAGAAGAGCTGTCCAGGTGATCCCAACCCAAATGATCCCAAGGGCAGACTGTGAGCTTGGAAAGGGGTGATTACCATAATATATATATATATATATATACCATGATATATTACACAACAAAACTCAGGAATAGCATTGACCTAGTAGATCTCTGTTGGTTTTTTATCACTGACATGTATTATAACATGTTTAAGGTACCTAGAATTCCTAAAACTTAAAAAAAAAAAACCTGAATTAGCTAACTAAATTAGACTGCTCTCTGCAAATACGCATATAGATTTTCTATTTTAACTGGGGCACACTATGTGGTGGGGCTAGCTTCCTTCTTCTTACTTTCCCCTTCAGTGTCCCCTAAATCTGTTACACTGCTTCATGTGTTACACCTCCTGCCAGTACCTAGAGTATTTTCTCCTCATCCCACATGCTCACATGTCATAACACCCCTCTTCATCTCAACTCCACTCAAAAAATATCTTTCTGTGAAATCAATCTGAACCTTGTCCTTTTTCCTTGGGAGATGAAGTCATTCCCTGGATTGTACCCAATTCCCAAGAGACACTTCTCTATGGCTCTTGTAAGCCGGCTTCATTACAATTTCCTTATAACTAGGTTTCCTCTCTATTCTCATTGAAGGCTCTGCAGCTAGATCTTTGAATCCCATGTTCTTAACACAAGGCCTACCATGCCATAAGGACACCACAATCGTCTGTTAAATTGAGGAGAAAATTGAAAGGGGGGTGATATTTTAACTTCAGTTTTAGACATAAAGTGTCCTATGCATCCTGTTGCCATCATCTGTCCCCGAATGATACCAAACCAAAAACTCAGAGCCATCAGGCCAACACCAAATCACAGTAACCTACAGGGCCGGAGAGAATTGCCTTCTTGGGTAATTCTGCACGGGAGTAGAGATGGGAGTAGAGTCCCATCATTCTCCCACCAAGAGATGGTGGCTTTCAATTCCCGACCTTATAACTAGTAGCCCAAGGTGTAACCATCAGGCCTCTGAAGAACAGCCATTCTTTTTGATGTGTACGTGCATTTGAATTATGAAGACCCGTGGATCCAGGCAAAAAATATGCTAAAGCTCCATCAGACAATCTGAGTCTTTACATAAGTTAATGTCAAGTGTGGCTCTGCTGTAGCCCTAAGTTTATGACTGACTCTCCAACACAAGCTAAGTAGCACTGAAATAGATGTGTAAATAGGAACAGAACGTATGAGCATAATCAGCCTGTTTTCTGGCAGGTGGGTTGGAGGCTGGCGATGCAAAACTCAGTAAGGAAAGTCCTCTGTGGGCTCTCGTGGGAGGGATCAGTTGGCTTCTTCTCCCTACGGGCAGATGGTGTCAGTTTGCCGCATCATAGTTTCTGAGAATGCAGTGAAGAACGATGCTGCGGGGGATGGGGGGGGGGAGACTCATGTGGGACTCGCATAGTATTTGGCTAAGACTGAAAAATAGAATGAGATGAGCATCCCCAGGGGGAGCTGACTGACCCAACATTTCATTCCCAGCCATTTCTAGCACAACATCTGTGCTACTGTGTACGTACAACAGTGCCGAATGATATCATTTTACCAAGAGGGCTAGCATTTCTAAATATATGAATTTTATAAATATATATGTCGTTTCTAATGGAAACTAGTGCCAGATTCAAACATAAAGCTAAATTAGATTTCAGTTCTGCCTCCTCGCCTCGGACAAGGAGGTTCCCCAGCTTAGTAATGACATCCTCGAGCCAGCACAGGAGCTTTCTGGTGGTTCTTGAGCTAATTCTCTAACACTGGGTACAACTGCCATTAGAGCTTGATACCTAGGACTTCACAGAAGAAAATGGGGGATTAAACATGCACATCGACATCTCCCTTTTCTCCCTCACAGATGCCATTATCATGGTAGTAATTTCTTTTCTTTTTATAAATGCCATAAAAATGATACAAATACTTTTAAAGGTGTAAATAAAAAGAAAATTTTAAAAAGGAGAGGAAAGTACTGTAACAAAATTCAAGAGCCCTCTTTACCTAATAGGCCCTGGAAACTCCTAGAATTTACTTCAAAAAGGAATTTTTCTAGGATCTAAGATCAGAAAGTTCTTGAGTGTCTCAGTTTACAGCTAGCTACTAACCAAATGTTTGGCAGTTTCAGCCCACCCAAAAGCACCACAGAAGAAAAGTCTGACTACCTATGTCAATAAATAGGGCCCAAACAGTCCTGTGATTCTCTGTTCTACTCTCTATTACATGACATTGGCACGAATTGGAATCAACTTGCTGCGGATGAATTTTGATCTGGTTATTTCCTGATCAAGGGGAAAACTCTGAGGAAACAGACATCAAAGTTCCCTCAATGAAACAGTCCAACAAGACCAACAGAAGCCCAAGCTTACAGTCCAGGAAAACAAGAAGAAGATCCTGGCTTTTAAGGTTCTAAACAATATTTATTTCTAAAACTAGAATTTTATGATTGGTTGGTATCAGCTATCAATTCAGGGTAAGATCAAATCAAGACAGAGCATAAACTTATTAGGAGATGTGCTCCTTCAAAACAAAAGACATGGACTATAGAAAGCAGGGATCCAACATTTGAGAAAAACAATAGAATTCCTCAGATGACAATGAAGAGCAATCAGAGACTGATGCCTGTTTCTGTGGGGTAGAGGGAGCCCTTAACTGAATGGAGTACGTGAGAAAGGTCAGATGAGATTCTTCCAAGTTATAAAATGTACAGAATATCTGATAACTCTCAACACAGAATATATACACATATATATATTTGTGTGTTTCTGTGGTGTATATGTATGTATGTAGATTTATTTTGTTATCAAGATATTCATAAGATGTTCAGAGATATGATAAGTTCTGCACACTTTCTGCACTGTTGTGGGTTAGGCACTGGTCTGCTAACCATAAGGTCCATGGTGCTAATCCACCAGCCACTCCACAAGAGAAAGCTATCAGCCAAATCCCATAAAGATTTACAGTTGCACAACAAGATAGGGTCACCAGGGGTCAGAATAGACTCTGTGGCCAAGGGTTTGGTTTTGGCTTTGGAGCATATGCACAGAAAGCTCATCTCAATTAAAAAAAAATTAACTCCCCAAGGGGGGGGGGGAGGGGAGAAATATGACAAAAAAGAAGCCGTGTTTAGCCTATGGTTTTGTAAACATGATAAATCGTCCTTGAATTGGGGTGCTGGAGAGGAAAACAGAGAGTACCGTGGACTCCTAAAAGGCACAGATCAGTCTTGGCAGCAGTAAGACCAAGGTTCTCCTTAGGGCCAAGGAGGGCAAGACTGCCTCGTCTACTGTGAACATATCATCAGAAGAGCGCCATCCTCGGCAAAGGACATCATGTCTGGTAGACGAGGAAGGCTCTTGACAAGACGGATTGACACAGAGACTGCCTCTGCAGGCCCGGGTCTAGGAGCCAAGGTGAAGACGGCACAGAGCCGGGCAGTGTTTCGCTCTGTGGGGTACAGGGTCGCACGGGTTGGAGTCAACTCGATGACGACTGACAAGCATCACCACAACAGGCAATCTACATTTTGGTCCACATGATGCTGTCCGTGCACTGGAGGGATAAGCAGACACATGTGTATATGCACCCCTATGATCGTGTGGTGAGGCCGGGCAGGTAAGAGGGGCAAATCTTCCCTTCCTGTAGCAAAAAGTCAATGGTTGCAAGCTAAAACTGAAAATTGCAGAAGTAGCAAAAACAAACCGGTTAGAGAATTAAAGATAAAAAATCCAGATAGTAGGAAGAAAGGAATGAAAGTAATAGAGATATGATAAGAAGAAGAGCAAGGAATATGAGACTTTAATAGTAATAAGTCCCACAGCGGTACTGGGTAACTTAAAACCACATCCTTTCAGCTTAGGTTTTTAAGTAAAACTAAAAGGCAAAACTATTCCATAACTGTGCTTTGGCATAAAGGGTTAGGGAAAGCCAGCCGGCCTTGGATGTGCTGGAATATCATGGCAGCCTCCTCACAGGTCAAAAAAAGAAAATAAGTGAGAAAATATATGATATACGGGGCAAGTCTTAGTTGTCACTAGCTCTGTTGCCATGATGTCTCACCTACTCCCCAGAGCTGTGGTGAGGAGGAAATACAACCATGACGATGAAAGCATCACAGAGACAAAGGGCCCTGCAAATGCATCACTTTATTCCTGAAGCATTTGTTGCATTCCTACCAAGTGCCGGGCCTGGTTAAAATTATTATTTCTTGTAATGTGCTGTTATATATGTTGCCTAAATTTAAAGTGACTATTCTTATTCATGAATATTCTTGGGTAAACTCTAAAAAAAAAAGAAAAAACAAAGAAAAAGGAAATAATCCATCGTCCCTTTGAACTTCTTTCTGTGTTGGGGATATACGGCAGATGACTCCCACTGATTCCTACTGCCTTTGTAGGATCAGCTCACCTGGGGCAAAGTTTTGTGACTTGCTTATACTGGGTAGAATATGGCAGAGCTGATGGGATGTCTCTTACGTGGCTATGTGGCATGAAGCTGTCACTTCCATTTTCCTGGCAGAGTCCCTCCCTTGACCCTCTCCATAGGGGCTGCTGATGAAGTGAGTTGCTCTGTGGAGAAGCCCATGTGGTAAGAGAGTGAGGGCAGCCAGCAAGTATCCAATGACCCTGTCTACTAATCCACAAGGAAGTAAGTCAAGCCTGCCAAGTTATCTTGGAGACAGATTCTTCCCTGACAGAGCCACAAATAAGACTCTGATACCTCTTGAGGCTGACACCCCGGCTCAGTCCTGCCCCAATTCCTGACCCACAGAAACTCTGAAAGGAGAAGTATGCTGCTTTCATCTGTGAGATGTCTGATAATATGAGAACAGATTGGTATAAGCCCTAACCAAAAAGAGAGAGCCCCCATGGGTGGCTCAAACGGATAACACTCAGCTGCTACTCAAGTGTAGAGTCCACCCAGAGTGGACGAACATTGACTCACAAGAAATGTCAGGCTACTTACTTCTGAACAGTCAGCCACTGAAAATCCGATGGGGCCTGGCTGCACCTCCGCACACATGGGGCTGCCAGGGCTCAGAACTGACTTGAGAGCCCTTGGTTGACTTCTCTTTGTTTATTTGATTGTTTGCTTATTTCCCTATCCAAGAGAGACCCTGATGTCACCCCTTCACCATCTCTTCAGTGTTAAGGGTCGGCTTCAGCCTGGCACAGAATGACAAGCCCTGAGCGTGAACTCTAGCTTGATTGCACCATTCCCCCTGTAGCTTAAAGTCGTTCTGTCCCAAGATCAGCAGTGCAACCTCAGCTGACTTCATTCTGAGCTGTGTCATCCAGAAGTCATCAGAATTACCTCCCAAATCTGAAGAAATTTAAACAAACTACTATTTTTAGTAGCATCAATCAAATGTCAACCGAAAGGTAAAGTACTTTTTCCAGGATTCTGAGCACGGGGGTAGGGTGGATCCATTATCAGAGGTAACACACTAAGGAAAATTCTCTATTTACAAAATATAACAGTAAAAGGAAAAGCAAGTTTTTGACCCTCCAAGAAATATACTTTCTAACATCCAATGTTGAACAAATGCAGGTTTCTGGGCACATGGAAAGGAAACTGCCTTTGCTTTGAAATCTAGAATAAAAGATGTGTGGGTGGCGAAATGAGATGCTTACAGTGCATACTTTATTGTACAGGAAAGAAGGGCTGTAGGGAACTAGAATTAAAGAGGCAAAAAAAATGTGTGACAACCAGGTAAGCAGCAATAGTCATTTGACTTTCCACCTACCAGCTCTCCCAGACTTCTTTGCTGCAGAGTTATCCAAACTGAATTGCTGAAGAAAATAGAAGCAGTCCCCAGATTATGAATGAGTTCCATTCCTAAATCTGCCTGTAAGTTGAATTTGTAAGTAAGTAAGGATAGTTAGGTATGGTTCTTATCGAACATCACTCAAATGCTTCTCCTACCACTCTAGGATAAATCAAAAATATTTCTATAAAAATCATAGAAACTTCTATGAAATAACAATATCAAAATGTAAATCTATTGTTTCTCAAAATACCCTCCATCTACGTCCTGATCCTTCCGAAAGTGGGATTTCATCTAACTCTTCCCTAAGGAATTCTTCAACCTTAATTGAGACCACATCAAATCAGCAGATTGGCCAACAAGTTGTGACCCATTTCAGTGTTCTTTGAATTAAAAAAAAAAAAACAACAAACAAAAGGTTGAAGGGACAAGAGTAGGGCTGTTGCGTAGAAAGGATAAGGGTTCCCAATAAAATTCTCGTAGCATAACCATCACTACCCTCAAAGAATGAGCAGCTCCCTACTTAATAATAAATCTCTTGATCATTCTGAGTTCTTCAAGTAAATCTCTCAAAGTCACCAGTTTGAGATACCAAAACACAACTACCATAACGTTCTAAGGTGGCCTCTCTGTCTTGAATTTAACCAATTAGCAAACCTCCCTTAAAAGCCAATGTTTTGATAGGGTCTTTTATTTTTAAGACACTTTAACAGGACTAGGACAAGTGCATTACTGAGAAAATTTGTCAGTAGTCATCTCCTGATCAAAGACATATATTTAATATATTTTGTTTACAATAAACCCATGCGTGTTTCAGCTAGAAACCAATACCTTTGTGACTTGCCCCCATATAGCTTCCAGTAACGCTGTGGGTTAGGCTGCAAAATCAGTAGTTCAAACCCACCAACTGATCAAAGGGAAAGAGAGGAGGCGGTCTGTTCCTCAAAAAGCTTAGTATATCAGAAACCCTCTGCAGAGTCATTATGCATCAGAATTGACTAAAGTCAGGGGGATCTTGTTTTTGTATAGTGCATAATATACCTTTCTATGAATAAAAACAATATTTCTGGATATATTTTTAACATAGTAACTCAGTGACAATAGTAACGTCTTGATGCACATTGTAAAGGGGCACCTTTCTGTAATTGCAAATCATTGTATGTACCACAAATGTTTACCAATTCTGAAGATAGATTCAAAACTGTGGGTGGTTTATAGGATAGTTGTCTCTAACCCATGGGCTGTCTATAACTTGCTGTTTATAAGGCCTGATCATAATGACTCGGAAAGTGTGTACATGGGGGGAAATGTTCCAAAGAGAATCCATATACAGCTGTGAATCAGTCCCCTGAAGAAGGAACGGAATGGATAATCATCAAGACAGTCTGTCACTTCTCAGAACTTCCATGAGCAATACAGAGGCTGATGCAGGGTCAGAATCTGTCAGCACCAAGCTCCTTGCAGCTGCCACAATAGGACAAGCTGTCTCCATCCTAGAATAATGCTTGCAGACCAAATTCATTTGAGTTGGATCCATAAAACCAGAATGGAAATTGACAACAGCAGCCTTGTTACCTAGATGGTTTTGTAATAAAGTTGATGACAGGGAGTTGAAAATGACAGGACACATCAGCCTGGAAGTCTTTCTTTCATGACCTGATACTGCCAATAAAACAGAAAGGGCATATGGCTACCTGCATCCTTTTGGTCCTGTTTAACGTGACACTGAGGTCTAGTATAGGCTTGCACTGTTCTCCACAAATAATAGAGCTCTTGAATGCGTTTCTTTTGCTGCGGCACCACATCCAAATTAGCACATACTTGGTAACTCCAAACATGTTTTATTTTCATTCTGGAGGTTAGAAACCTAAAAGCAATTTCACCACACTAAGTGTCACAGAAACAGGAAGACTGGCTCTTTCTGGATGTTCTGAAGGAGAATCCTTTCTGTGCCTTCTCCAGCTTCAAGAGACAGCCAGACTTCTTCACCACCTGCTCTCGCTTAGGACCTCTTTCTCCATCTACAAAGCCAGTGTGATGGGTAGGTTTGTTATGCTAACATGGCCTCAGAAGATTGGTGGGTCTGTTGTGACAGCACGGCCAATGAACACACGGGATGAATTGAAGGGGAGAGATAGAAAGGGCTCAGCGAGTCCCACCCTCTCTCTTGCTTCAGATCAAGGAACTCACTTTACAGCAAATTCAGTGCGGCAATGGACCCATGCCCATATCATGTTCCTCATCATACTGAAGCAGCTGGCTTAATAGAACGATGGAATGGGCTCCTGAAGACACAACTGCGATGCAAACTACGTGGCAACAGCTTGCAAGGCTGGGGCAGTGTTCTCCAGGAAGCTGTATATGCTTTCCAGCGGCCAATATATGGTGCTGTGTCTCCAATAGCCAGAATTCATGGATCCAGGAACCAAGGGGTGGAAACTGGAGTGGCACCACTCACTATTACTCCTATTGACCCACTTGCAGCATTTTTGCTTCCTGTCCCAGCAACCTTATGTTCTTCAGGACTG
>PVJH01004608.1:0-22151 GCA_004026705.1 Nesogale talazaci
GGGGACATGGGAGAAGGGGTAGAGGGGGAAAGGAGGTTGACCAGCCCAGGGGATAAGGGAATAACAGTTGATTCAAAATCAGTGACAAGGTGGGTGAGAGAAGTCCAATAGGGATTGATCAAGAGTAATGTAACAGAGAGAAAATACTGAAACCCAAATGGAGGCTGAGCATGATAGTGGGACAAGAGGAAAGTAAAAGGAAATAGAGGAAAAAAACTGGGGGGTAAAGGGCATTTATATAGGTTTAAATACAGGCATGTACATAGGTGCATATATTTATATATGACGATGGGGAAATAGATCAGTGGACATAAACTTATAGGGTTAGTAGTAGGACAGCAGATGGGCATTGGACTTCCACTCAACTATTTCCTCAGTGTAAGAACATTTTGTTCTATTAAATTGGCATTCCATGATGCTCACCTTCCTGACACGATCACTGAAGACAAATGTGTGCATAAGCAAAGGTGGCGAAGAAAGCTGATGGTGCCCAGCTATCAAAAGATGTCATGTCTGGGGGTCTTAAAGGCTTGAAAGTAAAGAAGCAGACATCTAGCTCAGAAGCAACAAAGCCTACATGGAAGAAGCACACCAGCCTGTGTGACCATGAGGTATTGAAGGGATCCATTGTCAGGCTTCAAGAACTAAAAATCCCAACATTGTGAGCTCACTTTCCTGATATGCTCACTGAGGACAAATGTGTGCATAAGCAAGTGTGGTGAAGGAAGCTGATGGTGCCCGGCTATGAAAAGATATAGCATCTGGGGTCTTAAAGGCTTGAGTAAACAAGCGGCCATCCAGCTCAGAAGCAACAAAGCCCACATGGAGGAAGCACATCAGCCTGTATGACCACGAGTTGTTGAAGGGATCTGGAGTCAGGCATCAAAGAACTAAAATTATATCATTATAAATGAGGGGGAGTACAGATTGGGGACCCAAAGCCCATCAACAGATGAAGTGACATCCTCTTACAGAAGCGTTGCAGGGAGGAGATGAGCCAGTTAGGGTGCAGTATAGTAATGATGAAATATGCAACTTTCCTCTAATTCTCAAATGCTTCTTCCCACCCACGATCATGATGCCAATTCTACCAGACAAATCCAGCTAGATCAAGGGATGTACACTGGAGTCGGAAACATGGGGAATTTAGGATAGATCTTCCCTCAGGACTAGTGGTGGGAGTGGTGATAGTGGGAGGGTGAAGGGATGGTGAAATAGAAGGGGGAACCAATTTCAGGGATCTACGTATAATCTCTGGGTCACAGACAACAGGGAAGTGAGTGAAGGAACACTGGATAGTGTATGATATGAAAAATTAATAGCAATTTGTAAATTATTGAGGGTTCATGGAGGGAGGGAAAGGGAGGAGGGAAGGGAAATATGGGGAGCTGGTATTGGGGGCTTAAGTGGAGGGTGGATGTTTTGAGAGTGATGATGGCAACAAGTGTGCCAATGTGGCTTGCATACAATTGATGTATGTATGGATCGTGATGAGAGTTGTATGAGTCCCCAATAAAATGATTTATTAAAGAAAAAAAGGAGGGAAAAAGAGGAGCTTATACCAAGGGCTCAAGTGGAAAATATTTGGAAATGAATATGGCAACATATGTACAAATATGCTTGATACAAATGATGTATTGAATGTTATAAGAGCTGTAAGAGCCCCCAATAAAATAATTGAAAAAAAAGTTTGTAAAAAAGATTAAAAGAGGGGCTGAGCCCCGGTGGCATAGTGGTTGTGCGCAGGACTGTGACCCACTGGGACAGAGGTTCAATTCCCACTCACAGGAGCAAAGGCTGAGCCTCTTACTCCCACCACCAGAGCAGTGATGCCTAAAAAAAAGATTAAAAGATTTGTACTAGATTTGTAGGTTCATGGAGACAAGTGGTCCCCCAAGACCATGTTCCTAACTCACCCTCCAGCCCTTGAATTGAACTCCCCCTGTGATGGACTGATCCACCACTTCGGATCAAAGAGGCAGCATTTACCCGACTGCAGGTTCAGAGGGTTGAGAAAGAAGGAAAAATGAAGACAGGAAACAGAAGAATGCAGAACAGTGAGGGGACGTGGAGGGGAGTGTGATGGCTTGAAGCAAAATGTCAGGGACTGTTGAATGTCAGATGGATGATCTGCTCTGTAAACCCTCAGTTCATTCTTGATAAAAAACAATCTTATTTTTAAAAATGGGTGGTCTTGGAAACCCCTCAGGAGCAATTCTCCTTTCTTGGACAGGATTACTCACGATGAGTTGCAATGAATTAGTCGATTATTTTAAATGGGGGGAAATAAGGGAAGACACATGAAAAAATAATGATTTATAAATTATCAAGGGTGCATGAGGAAGAAGGTGTGGAGGGGAAAATGAGAAGCTGATACCAAGAACTCACATAGAAAATGTTTTGAGAATGCCCTAAGATGCACCCAGTTTTAAGAGCAGGAAAAGGGGCTGAGCCCCGGTGGCGTAGTGGTTGTGCGCAGGACTGCGGCCCACTGGGACGGAGGTTCAATTCCAGCAGTGGGGCTGGGCCTCCTCCTCCCACCACCAGAGAGCAGTGATGCCCAACAACAACAACAAAAAAATTGAAAAAAAAAAAGAGCAGGAAAACAGGGAAAAAAAAATATTCCGAACCAAATAGTACCCAGGACACTAAAATATTTATTAAAATAAAGCAAAATACAGTAATATTTAACAGTGATGTTAAGAACCATCATCACACACACACACACACACACACAAAGAACCATCATCACTTTCATTAACAAATGAGGGAAGCATGTGTTGTGCCGATCATGTGACCTGACTGACATTGAGACTCCAGGAGGCGAGACTTCCCCTGAACACACAGCAATCCACAGCACGCAAACAGCAGCAGACAGTCAGCGGGCCCATGGGATCATAAACACATGTCCTGGGGTACCACACCTTCCGAGCATAAGATGCACCTTCATTTTCCCCCCACTTTGGGAGGGAAAAAGTACATCTTATGGTCCAACAAATACGGTATGTGTGTATTATAATAAATACTGTATGACCCCCCAATAAAAGAAATTTTTTTAAGGGAAGACTCTATCTCTCCCCTTGAATGGTATCCCCCAGATGGCTTCTGGAAACTAGGCGGTAAAATATTTGTGTTCAACCTAACTCCGTTTCTTTCAGGAGAGCAAGTGATGTTGACTGTCCAAGTAGCGTTTGCAGTTCACACCTTTCACCAGTCTGCATGCAGCTCACAAACGTGGGTCACTGCCTTAGGCATGGTGGGAGATGAGTACCCAGCAAGGGGCTTCGAAATGTTTGTGGACAAGTGCGGTTTTCCCATCAACCTTTTGAAACCCTCTCTTTTGGCTCCCTGTTGAGCCTGGCTGGAGAAAGCAGAGAGAGGAGATTCCGCTCAAGGCCTGAGAATCATACGACAGGTCACTTTGCGACTCAGCTTGCTCCTCTGGGAGGTGGAAGCCCGGAGCCAGCGTCAGGTTCCTGAGTGATGCCTGGCGTGATTCCAGTGTTAGCAGGGCAAGGCAGGGCAACGCTCCTGGATTCTGAGCACTGGGTTGTTTGACAGATTAGTGTGGGAACCAGCTGAGTTACCTGCGGAAGGTAGCCTGCTTCCGAAATGTCAGCCCTGCACCTACGATCCCAGGGTCACACACGTCATTTAGGAGGTGTTGCGGTTGCTCGGTATCACTGAAGGATTCCGACTGCAAGCGACCCTGTGTACAATGGACAGTCGATCGACGGAGTACTAAGCCATCCTCACAAGCTTTGCTGCCTGTGTTTGCGCTGCTTGTTGGAGCCACTGGGTTAATCCAGTTCAGTTAGTCTCTTCCTTTTTTTCTTTTTTTTTTTTGCTGACCCTGTACCAAATGTTATATCCTTCTCATGAGACCGTTGATACCATGTCAGAAGTGGATGACACAAAGTCTCACTCCCCCGGCTTTTCGGGAGCATTCGGGCTAGCCTTCCTCCAACTCAGAATGCTTTGTTCTTCTGGTAAGCACGATGCTTTCAGTGCTCTTCCTGGACACCATCACTCAGTGCATCGGCTCTTCTGCCATCATCTTTATTCATCGCATAGTTTTGCATGCAGATGAGGTGATGAAAAGACAGTGGCTTGGGCCAGAGGCCTCTTAGAACTCAAAACGACGTCTTTGCTTCTTACACTTTAAATAGGTCTTGTGCACAAAGAGAAAGGTGGGTCTTTCTGCTTGTATTGGCAAAGTACAATCTTGGAAACTCATAAAGTCACTCTAAGTCGGAATCATATAGATGGCAATGAATTTGGATTTGGTTTTTGTGATATATATATATATATATAACTTTTTTTAACCCTAGCCCTAGGTAGTTATCTTCTTTATCTTTTTTATAAATCATCAGACTGTTTCCAGTAATACTTCTACCATTTTGTCTTCCCACGAACAATGGATATAGATTCCAATGTACCTGCATTCCTGCCAGCATTTGTCATTTTACGGATTCTAAAAACATCTCTGCCGTTTTAAATTCACTGCCGTTTTAAATTCACCAACGAGTTGATCCCAACTCAGAGCCATACTACAGGACAGGGTAGAACTTGAAGCAGAAGAGTCTTTACCACAGTAGCAAGCTCCTTTGTCAAGGAGTATCTGGTGGTTTTGAACTGCTCACCCTGCAATCTCTACATCACCAGGGTTTTTTGGAACCATCACAGTGTGAGTGAAATGGCAGTTCACTGTGATTTTTGATTCAGATGCCTCTTCTGGCATGGAGCATATGTCACGGATGTCACTTGAATGTGCTCTTTGGTGAAATCTCTATCCAGTCTGGAGTCCATTTTATGACTGGGTATTTGCATTTCCATTGAACTTAAAACCAAATTGCTAACCTTTAACTCTCTGGAGATACCATCTGGAAATCAAAATTTCTAGCATAACATGAATATTCATTTGCCAACATCTCCCAGTTACCTTTCCTTGACACAGTGAGATGCCTTCTTTGCTTGGAAGGGGTTGAGTTTGCTGTCCCTGGATGTACATTTGACCCCCAAAGGGGTCACGGACCCACAGGTCGAGAACCATTGCTTTACAGGCCTATTGGAATCTGCTATGGGTGGAGGAAATGGCCTTCAACAAAAACTTCACAGCAGGGCTGAGCCCCAGTGGCGTAGTGGTTGCGCACGGGACTGTGGCCCTCTGGGATGGAGGTTCAATTCCAGCTCCCAGGAGCAAAGGCTGGGCCTCCTACTCCCACCACCAGAGGGCAGTGATGCCTAAAAAAAATAAAAAAATAATTAAAAAAAACTTCACAGCAGACAATCAGGAATGAAATAGGTGTTGAAGGAGGACTTCTCAGCATGGTTT
This sequence comes from Nesogale talazaci, assembly GCA_004026705.1. Classification (NCBI taxonomy): domain Eukaryota; kingdom Metazoa; phylum Chordata; class Mammalia; order Afrosoricida; family Tenrecidae; genus Nesogale; species Nesogale talazaci. The sequence continues at coordinate 5,336 of PVJH01004608.1, forward strand.
AACACCTTTCTTGTGTAGCCTGCATAATTTAAAACAACCCAAACCCAAGCCCATCACCATGATGCCACATTGATGACAGCCCATGGATGTGAGGGTGAAATTGCTCTGTCAGGTTTCTGATGGCTGATTTCAGTGGCAGACAGTGTTCTCCACTTCTTTCTTCCAGGGCACCTCTGGGTGAATTTGAACCCAAAACTTAGTCCTTAACCCTTTGCATCCCCCAGGGACTCCATAATCCTAAAGGCTACATAGTAAGAAAGACCCAAGAACCAACTGATCAGCATCGAGTATGGGAGGCAAAAAGCTAGCAGAGGATCTTCATTCTATACCCGCTAGTGTGCTACAGAGAGCTCATCTCCCCAAAGTCTGAGCTGGGGGCAGGTGTCACGTCTAAGGAAGACGGCAGAAAGGGTGGGGAGAGGCAGGTATGTACCAGACACCTGAAGGGAGGAAGCTCCTGAGTGGGGCAAAAGGTTAGTGCTCAGGGATGAGATAAGTGAGAGGTTGGAGGTTTGAACTCACCCAGGGACACCTTGAACACAAGGCAGATGTGGCGATCCACTTCTGAAAACCACGAGGAAGAGGTCTGCTCCGCACACGTGGGAGTGCCGTGAGTTGTAATAGACTTGATGGCAACTGGCGTCAAAGTCAGTCCTATGTGGGCATTGGAACTTTACTTTTGTGTTTGTGAACATGTGCAGGGGAACTCACAGGGTGTGCTGGCAGCCGAGCACACTTTTACCTGGCAAGTGTGGTGATGGAAAACAGAGCTTCTGGAAAATGATTCCCGCCTTCTCTTTTCACCATCCTCTCTTGCTTTACCTTTTTCTTCTACGCTTTTCTCAATCTTTACCTCGTGTGTTCTTCCCCACAAAAGTTTCCATCGTGGATGACCTGTTCCTTGAACAGAGTTGATGGGTGAATGGATCCTTCCTTTTGGTGTGAGTCTGGGTTGACTAGAGAAACAAATCCATAGATATGCCTGTATGTATAAGAAAGAGCTTTATAGAGAAGAGCAATTGGATATTGAGAAAACATCCAAGCCCGATCCAGATCAAGTTCATAAGTCTGATATTAGCCCATGTGTCCCACACCAATCTATAAGTTCCTCTTCAGACTCATGCAAAACATGCAATGATGCAGAATGCAGGAAGATCACAGGCCAGTGGGTAGATAGAAAGTCTTGTGGATCCAGTGGTGGTGGAAGCATCTCAGCATTGGCAGTGGTCTCCACATGGTCCCTCGAGCTTCAGGGTTCTAGCATAGCTCCACGTGTCGTGTCAGTGGGAAGACGTTGCAGAGAGAGTGTGTATCCGGCCTCCAGTGAGCTATTTATCTCCGTGGTGCCTCCAAATGAGGTCATCAGGGTACAGCCTGATCGACAGGCTAGACTCCACCCCTTCGCACCAGATGACATAGCTACCACACTTCCTTCCATGCAGCACCCCATACGCCAGCCTTTGTGCCAGACTGGTGCAGAAGAGGGATTCTCATTAGCACTCTCGTTCTTTTGACCAGCACTCTCCTTCGGCTTCAAGCTTTGGATATTGTCCAAAGAGTGTATGTTTTCTGTAGAACGGATGTCCCTTTATGAGGACAAACTCCTTTGTGCTTGGAAGCTACTGAGAATTTGGGGCCACTTGTCCCTTCAACTTCCTAGTTTTTAATCAAAAAGGTCAAGCTTCTCATTTCCCATCCTCTGACCGGTGATACATGGAAAATCAGGCGGAGCAATGTTTAGGTACTTTATTTGTCAAGGTAAAGCAAAAACAAGTCACTACCACCCAGCCAACATTGACTCACTGCAACCCTGTGAGACAGGGTCGAACCGCCCCTGTGAGGTTCCAAGACGTTAACTTTTCGCGGGAGTAAAAAGCCCTGTTCTCCCCTGGATCTGGGCTGGAGGAACAACCCCGCTCCCTTCTATCTGGTGGATCAATAATTAATGATCAGGTGGCATAGCTCAGTGGAGGGCAGCCTGGGCTAGGGAGTGCAACAGACTTGACTTGGATGGGACTGCAGTTTGTTCATATCTCACGAGGCATGCTGCAGCATGCATGCGGCGGTTCTGTTTCAGAGACTAGAAGTTAAACTTGCTCTGTCCCATTTTGCTTTGTCCCATGAGAGCTGTACCTACTCACACGGAAACACAGTACACAAAGACAGGGCCACTGAGGTCCCCAAGACGGGCAGTAGACGTGGAGTCAGGAGACGGGAGTTCATCACCTGTCATCCTGCGCGACTTTGAGCTTGCCTCTTCAGCCCTCTGGCTCTCTGTTTTCTCCTGTGTAAGGTGAGAGGTAATGTGACCTGCCCCTCTGGCGTGTTGTGGAGGCATCTCACGCAGACCTGGACCCTGGAGGAACTCGGTGAAGAGTTGAACCCTCCCTGCCTTCCTCTCCTGTGGTCATTTTCCATTTCAAAACACCGTCGTTCTTTACAGGAAAGATGGGGACACAGAGTTATATATACCAGTGGCTGGAAAAGAAAATAAAACCTCCCCCATTGTGCAAGGAAGCAATAAAAACAGCACGGACAATGAAAACGCGCCTTGAGGAGAGGGGTGGGGATGGGTGGGCAGCGAGGGAGGGCGGTGACGGCACAAAATGAAAAACAACAACTCAATACCCTGCTATCATCCTTCATCAAACGACAGAAATAGAAACCAGACAAACACATTATGTGAAGGGCAAAAGGGCTGGCGAGACACTGGCCTTATAGGAAAAACCCCGGTTCAATAATGTCAGGAGCAGAGGGGGGCAGGGAAGTGAAGTCAAAGTTAATGGTGTGGCGTGTGTCAGAACGGCTGGATTGACCCCCCCCTGAGGAAGCTTACACCTCACACGTTTCTCGTTCACCGGACTCTCTTTCTCATTGGGCTGAGGCAGGAGTCCCTTCCACTTCCTCTTGCTGATGAATTAACCAGGATATTCTCCCCTTAAAAAATAAAAAAGGGAACTTTGGAGTAGGATATGGTCTCTGTCATTTAATTCTACTTCTCTCTCTGATTAGAGATGTGAGCGCTCACGCGCGTGTGTGTGTGTGTGTGTGTGTGTGTGTGTGTGTGTGTGTCTGTCTGTCTGTCTGGGAGGGGAGGCAGAGGAGGACTCTTGGGTCCTGAGCACTTTATAGTTAGGAAAGTGCATGAAAACTCCTATGGATCACACCATGGTCTGTCTGATAGAATGCTTGAAGATGAACTCTCTCTCTCTCTCTCTCTCTCTCTCTCTCTCTCTCTCTCTCTGCAGAGGGTACCGAACCAGGCCATGCTTTCTTCTGCTGTGCTCAGAACATCATGACTCACAGGCAACTAGCTCGCTGGTAGCTAACTACACCGTGATGAAGACAAGGCACTACAACCATCTACTCTGCTCTGGGAGTTTCGCTGCTCTTCCCAGGGGCTGGAGGTGTAGAATTGTGCTTCCCCGGTACTCTCCATAGGGAGCCGAAGTAGACGTTTCATACACACGTGGCAGCATATCATGTTCTCTATTAGAGGCTAAGCAAAACGAGGAGCCCTGGTGGTGGAGGGGTAACTCATAGGGCTGCTGTCTGCATGGTTGACGGTTCAAAACCACCTGTACCTCTGAAGGAGAACGACTGGGCTTTATTGTGTGAACATTCTTACAGCCCTGGAAACCCACAGGGCTTGCTAGGAGTCAGTATCCACTCCATGACAGTGAGTGAGAGTGGAACAAAACCGAACCCACTACCGACAAGAGGATTTGACTCACAGCCACCCTAGGTGTTCCTGGGCAGAGATGTTCCGTGGGGTTTTGTCGGTGGTAGGCTCTATGAAAGTCTGTGGCCAGGTCTTTCTGTAAAGGCACTGCTGAGTGCATCCCAACCACCAACCAATTGGTTGGCAGAGGAGGGTAAACCACTTTTGCCTATCAAAGACCCAGAGGAAAACTGCCCCTGGGGGTTTCCCAAGGAGTAGAAAGCCTTTGAGGGACTGGGAGATTTGAAATGCTGACCTTGGGGTTATCAGTAAGCTCATCAGGACTCCTTATTAGGTGCTAAGGATGAAGAAAGAGAGAGAGAGAGAGAGAGAGAGAGAGAGAGAGAGAAAAGGAAAGAGATTCTGGAACTGCTTGTGTTCTCAAAAAACTTACCAGTGATGAGATTTGGACCACCAGCTAGTCCTGGGACTGCCAGTAACCAAGGTGCTGGGTTCCTCCCCTCTGCCATGCTCACTCACAGTGACCCCATAAGACAGGATAGAATAGCCTCTGCGGGTTTCCAAGACTGTAACCTTATGGCACTAGGAGTCCTCATCTGGTGGCTGAAGGTTTTGAACTGTTGACCTTCCAGGGAGCAGACCAACACCAGGACCCTGGCTGGGTGCATAATAACTGATGTTTACATAGATCTTTCAAAGCATCTATTGCATTGGACTTCAAATAGCCATGGGTAGGTTTTCTGGCCTTCATTTTACACGCAGGCATTTCAATGGCTGCCCACTCACCACCCTCAAACTGGGTTTCGTTGAGACTCAGGAGGGGTCCTCTCTCCAGTCCAGCGCTGTTTCCTCTTTGTCAGCTCTCTCCCAATAGCAGCCCAGCGGACAACACGGAGGTCCCTGCAGGCCCTGGACTTTCACTGCTGTTGGGAGCCATGGAATCATTTCGACTCCCCGGATGACTGAGTAGAACTCCCCAGAGTCTTGAAGGCGGTCATCTGTGAGGAAGCAGAACGGAGGCTCTCAGTGGGTTGGAATGACCCACCGTCCAGTCAGCAGGACGCCTTACTGAGAATCGCCTCACATTTTACACCACCCGATCTCGGGGAGTGCCTCCTTACTCCCGAAGACCCAGCTCAAATACAGCGTTCACAGTCAAACGTGTTTCTGCTCTCCCAGGCTGGGGGAGCCACCTCTTTCTAGGTGGTGTACTCGTGCTGGGCTGCTAATCTCCATGTCAGCACTTTGAAACCACAAGCCTCTCGGTGGGAGAAAGAGGAGGCCGTCAACTCCCATGAAGACTTACAGTCTTGGAAACCCACAGGGGCAGCCTCACTTGTCCCTATGAGTCAGAATGGCCTAGAGTGTTTTTGAGGGAAGTGTGCTTATAGCTTTGGGCACATATCGTCTCCATCTTAATCAGCCTAAAGGGGGTCAAAGGGACCGCTTATTGAGTTTTCCCTGAGCCAGGTGTCACACTAAGTGTCCTGCATGCATAATTGAGGGTTTAAAGAACCCTTTGGGGGAGATCCTATTATTACTCTCTGTTTATAGATTGTTATCACTTAGCAGTTCAGTTACAGTGGTTCAAGCCTATGGTACCTTTTCTCCCCCCTAGTAACAATCAACTAGAGGCAGGTGTCTTAAGGCTGTATGGTGGCTCCCGGGTACCGATCTTAGCATGTACTTTCAGCCCTGGTGGAAACAAGATATCTGCTGTTTTCCCCATTTGTGCTCCAGCCAGGAGGAAGGGCAGAGGGCAGAGGATGTGTTCTTCCTGTGGTTTTGATCTCATTTGTCAGGAGAGGATGCCGCTCCCAGGAGACAGATACCTACATCTTGTTTGTCAGAGCTCTGTTCCGTAGCTTCCCTTCGTTGCCAGGGATCCTGGGCATTCTTTTTCTTCTTTTTTTAAAAAGCTGGGCAGATGGATGCTGCCTTAGCTGGTGCTAATGATACAGAAATATCACAATTGGGTGGCTTTAAAGATTAGAAGATTACATCTCACACTTCCGGAGGCTCAAAGTCCAGACTCAAGGCACTGGCTCTAGCTCACAGATTCATCTTTTTCCATCGTCATCAGCGAGGGACTGTTATCCCTCTTCTGAGCTGGCTTCTGCTCTTTTTACAGCTCAGGGGTTATGAGGTTTATGAAGCACACTGTACTCACATCGCCTCTGTAGTCTTACAAAGAAAACTCTATTCCCAAACACTGAATGACATCTACAGACGTAGGGGCTAGGATTCCAACACACACACACACACACACACACACACACACACACACACACAGTCATTCACTGAGTCCATTATGACTTATAGTGACCCTTTAGGACAGAGTAGAATAGAACTGCTGCCTTTGGACTGGTGAGGCTATAAATATTTGAGAGAGCAGAAAACCTCATCTTTTTCCTGTGGCGTGGTTGGTGGTTTCACACTGCTGACCTCTAGGTTAGAAGCCTAACGCATAACCTACTCTGCCATCAGGGCTTCGTATATATTATGTGGGAAACACAATTCCTTACAGAACAGCGCCGCTGAACAAAACTGGGGCTCTGCAAGTAAGAAGTTAGAAGAGGATGGACATTATACTGATAACTACTGCCAGTGCCTGTCACACAAATGACATGTCCATGTCTTGTCCATGTCTCTTGTGCCTGGTCAGATATATGGCAAAGTCAGACTCAAAACTATGTTTGTTGGAACCAGAGTCCAGCTTCTTGACCACTGTGGGAGCTGACCTAATCAGGATTCCCTGCAGTTGCCTTTTTCTAGGCTTCTCCGTTCTCCCTTCTAGTCTGACCTCCTGGGTCCAAAACCAGTTGTTATCAAGTTAACACCACCTCATTGTGGTTGCTCATGATGATGCTGTGAGATGCCATCGAATGGGTTACCACCCATCTCAACCCCATGCACAACAGATCGAAACACTGCATGGTCCTGCACCATCCTCACAGTCGTTCCCATGCCTGAGCTCATGGATGCGACCACTGTGTCAAATCATCTCGTCCACTGCCTTCCTCTTTTACCCTGCCCTTCCTCCTTCCCAAATGTGATGGCCTCTCCAGGTCCAAAGTATGGAAGACCAACTCTTTTTTTTTCTCCTAATTTCACTGTGCAACCCACTTCAGTGCCTGAAGTCCAAGGGGGTAAAGCCAGGCAATGGTTCGGGGTTACAGTTTGCTTTGGCATGAGAGGCCCATGGGATCGGACCTGCCATAAATCCAAACCCATGCACTGGAAGGCAAACTCTTGCCCTCCCTGACTCTAAGGAGCACTCGGACCTCACTTCCTCCATGACAGATCTGTTTGTCCTTTTAGCAGCCCATGGTACTTTCAATATTCTTTGCCAGCACCACCATTCAAATGCATGGATTCTTCTATGGTCTTTCACATTAAACGTCCAACTTTCATAGGCATATGAGGTTACGGAGAACACCATGGCTTGGACAGGTGCACCTCAGTCATCAAAGTAACATCCTTGCCCTTCTGTACTCTAAAGCAGTCTCGTGCAGCCGATTTACCTAATACAATGTGTCTTTTGAACTCTTACTGTTGCTACCATAAGCATTGATTGTGGACCCAAGCAAGACAAAATCCTTAGACAGGGTTCTCTAGAGAAACAAAACCAGGACACTAATAATTTTATATATATTTATATAGATGTATATCTAACATAAGAAATAAAGTTAATTAATCTATAAAGCAGTATGAATGACTTCTGTGAGACAGCTGATATACTGGCAGTCCTTCAAGTCTTGAGGGCTGCCAGATAGTCCTCTGGAGAGCAATTCAGGCTATCCAGCCACAGGCAGCAAACGGCAAGGCAGGTCACCAACAGTCAACCACATGATAGGGTCTGACAGTCCCCAGCTCAAGAGATGTCTATTCCTGTAGAGTGGCAAAGCAGGACTTGAAGGAACCTCAATTTACAGCGACCTAGTCTATGGATTAGGTGTCCCACAGGCAACGTAGCTTGCACATCGAGGCACAGGACAAGTGAGGCAGCTGGCTGTATACTGGTCTGAAGATCCAAGAGCAAGAGAGAGAAAGGCAAGACTCGCCAGTCATGTATATCTCTGTCCTTCAATTAATCTCACATGTGTTCATTGGCCATGTTGGCACAACAAACCTACCTATCACAGCAACTTCAAGTTTTTCTCCATTTATCATGATGTTAACCATGTTTTGAGGATTTTGGTATTCTTTACATTGATTTGTAATCCATACTGAAGGACACAATCCTTTATCTTAATCAGCAAGTGCTTCAAATTCCTTCTCATTTTCAGCAAGCAAGGCTATGTCATCTGCCTACTGTTGGTTGTTATAAGTCTTCCTCTAATCCCGATGCCACAGTCTTCGTCATAGAATCCATTTCCTCTGATGATTTGCTCAGTATACAGATTGAACAAGTATGGTGAGACGATCCAACCCTGACACACACTTTTCCTGACTTTAAACCATTCAATATTAAAAAGATTTTTTTAAAAACATGCAATATTTTCTTGTTCTGTGTGCACCAATGCCTTTTGATCCATGTGCAAGTTCCTCATAAGCACAATTAAGTTTTCTGGAATTCAGGCTGAGCCCCGGTGGCATAGTGGTTGTGCGCGGGACTGCAGCCCACTGGGTTGGAGGTTCAATTCCAGCTCCCAGGAGCAAAGGCTGGACCTCCTACTCCCACCACCTGAGGGCAGTGATGCCTAAAAAAATAAATAAATAAAAAATGAAGTTTTCTGGAATTCCTATTCTTCTCAAGGTTATCCAGTTTATTATGGTGCATAGAGTCTAAGGCTTTTGCAAAGCCAATGAAGTACAAATAAATATCTTTCTGGTCTTTTCTTTGAGCCAAGATCTGTCTGACACCAGCAGGGGTATCCCTTATTCCGTCCACATCCTCTTCTGAATCTGGCCTGAACTTCTGGCAGTTCCTTGTCAATAAATTGCTGCCACCGTTGTGGAATGATATCAAGCAAAATTTTCCTTCTGTGCGCTATCAATAATGTCGTGCAATAGTTTAAGCATTCAGTTAGGTCACCTTTCTTTGGAATGGCCACAAAGATGGGTCTCTTCCAGTCAGTTGGCCAAGAAGCTGTCTTCCAGATTTCCTGGCAGAGATGAGTGAGTGCTTCCAGTGCCTCTTCAGCTTTCTGAAACATGTCAATTCCTGGAGCCCGGTTTTTGGCTCATTCATTCAGTGAAGTTTAAACTTCTGTCAGCAAAATGACAGTTATGAAGAAGCAACGAAGATGATTTTATGGTTGGGGGGCCACCGCACCATGAGCAACTGTATTAAAGGGTCGATGCATTAGGAAGCTTGAGAACCACTGCCTTAGAGGATCACAATGAATCTAGTTGACTTCACGGCAGAGGATTTGGCTGGGTGATTGGTTACACAGACCACCAGGAAACAGTGTGATGTTTCTTCAGAGCTTGACATTGCTTGGCGGAAGTGTGTCATGGATGAATGTCACCCCCAAATATGTGTCAACTTCATGAGATCATAATTCCTAATATCGTGTGTTTGCTTGTTTTTCATTTTACGTTGGGCTGTAAACCCTAACTTCATCTTATTATTCATAATGGCGGATTAGGTTCTATGAAAAATGACCAAGTTATGTTTGTTATGCTGACAGGCAGGATTGGGGTGCAATGCATCACTCTTCAGCAGTCACACACCAGGTTCCAGCTTTAGTTCAATGTTGTTGTTGTTGGGTGCTGTAGAGTTGGCTCTGACTCACAGTGACCTGTGTCCAACAAAGGGAAATACTGCCCAGGCCTGCACCAGCCTCAAAATTATTCTGATGTAGTTGAGTATAAAACACGTTTGCTACTCATCCAGGAGAACTGCCTGCCCCTGTGGGCTTCCAAGACTGTAAGTCTTTCCAGGAGTAACGAGTCTCATCTTTCTCCTTTAGATTGGCTGGTAGGTTCGTGCTGTTGACCTTGAAGTCAGTTATAAGATAACCTCACTGCTATCCAGTAGATTCTGGTTCATAGTGACTGGGTAGACAGGGTAGAACTTCCCCTTTGGGTTTCTGAGATTATAACTCTTTAAGGAAGCAGAAAGCCTTCTTTTTCTCCCAAGGTCTAAGGCATATTGATATATTGATATATATATATATATCATATATATATGATATATGTATCAATATGTATCATGATATCAATATAACAACAGTTTCTTGTTAGATGCTGCCGTAATTAGGTGCCATCAAACTGGTTCCAAAGCATAGCACCCCCGTGTCCAACAGAAGGAAATACTGCCCAGTTCTGCGTCATCCTCAGAACTGTTCTTAGGCCTGAGCCCACTGGTGTAGCCACAGTGTCAATCTATTTTTTTGTCCATTGTAGTGGGTGTTTATCTCAGTTTTTATCTAGTCTGCATCACTTTTTATAAAGGGAGAGAGGGGGCTGAGCCCCGGTGGTAGTGTTTGTGCATGGGACTGCGGCCCACTGGGATGCAGGTTCAATTCCAGGTCCACAGGAGCCAAGGCTGGGTCTCCTACTCCCACCACCAGAGGGCAGTGATGCCCAAAAACAAAAATAAAGGGAGAGAGGAAGGGAGGGACTGCTATACTGCCAAGAAAGAAGAACTGGAAGCAGTGTTCATGCTTTGTACCCAGGATCCTGGTACTGAGAACTTCCTGGATCCAGGAGGAGATTGATGTCAAGACACTGGGAGCACTCGAAGGACCACAGATGTTGAAAGGAGATAAAGGCCCTCCTTCAGAGGGTACAGAGAGAGAAAGGCTTCCCCCAGAGCTGGTATCCCAAATTGTATATTGTAACCTTTGAAGTGTGAGAGAATAAGCTTATGTCTGTTAAAGCCTTCATTCGTGGCACTTCTGTTATAGTTGAAGTAGATAATGATGACTGGTGGGCTCAAGTCCCATCTCCAGTGGGGCACTGCCAACCAGGCCTCGCTAAACCATAGGTTTAGTGGTTGTCCAATTCAGCTCACGAACAAGCGTGCAGACTTGGGCTTCCAACTTGATGACCTAAATATTGGTAGTAAGAAATGTCTGGGCTTCTTTATCTAGTCTCAAGAACCTCTGGTTAACAGCTTCCTATCACTAAGCAAACACATTTATAAGCAGTTCGCATTTCCATGTCATAGACAGTTACTAGATGTTAGTGAATGTGATAGGCACTTATTTTGCTTCAACGACTCCATAAACTACCATGACTATAATTACTGCTGTCTTAAGATGAGGACTGTAAGGCTTATTGACAATAAATAATTTGCCCAACATAGTGCTACATCCAGGTGTGAGTTAGTTTCCACCCCAGGCAACCACATACAGCAATAATAATAAAAGTGCTAGTCATAATGGTATTCTTTGATCTTGACAATTGCCTTTTTAAAAACTCTCATTTAAAGGGCAAATAAAATAATTGACCCATTTAAATTATGGTGTTGGCAAAGAATATTGAAAGTACTGGGGACAGTCTTGGAAGAAGTACCGCCACAGGGCTCCTGTGGATCCAGGATAATAAGACTTGGTCTCCTGTACTTTGGACTTGTTATCAGGATAGACCTCTCAGTCTCACTGCCATCAAGTCAATGCTGAGTCACCGTGACCCCCTGTGGGTTTCCAAGACTGTAACTTGCTCCAGTCAGGAGTAGAAAGCCCAGGTCTTCCTCCAGCGGCTGGGGGTTTTGAACGGCCGACCATGCAGATTGAAGCCCAATGTAACCATGACACTACTAGGGCCCCTCTCGGGAGAGACCAGTCCCTGGAAAAAGACACTATGCTGGGTACCATGGAGGCAGACGCACAACAAGATACCTTGTCACAGCGGCGGTACCAGTGGGCGCAAACATGAGAATGGTGAGGAAGGTACAGGACGAGGCAACGATGATGCTGTTGCATTGGGGGTCGCCTTGTGCCAGAGCCGACTGGATGGCACCAATAGCCATCACGACATGGTATAGGGAGTCAGCGCTCCGCTGGTGGCTTACAGATGCATGGTCTGAGCCCCCCGGCTGCTCCTCAGGATAATAACGTGACAGTCTGCGCCATAAATATTATTTTAGCCTCAGAAAGCTGTCTCTGTCCTATAGGGTTGATCTAAGTCAGGGCAAAAAAACATTTTTTTTTTTAAAACATAGATTGAGTTCTTATCATAGGTCCTGGGCTTTTGTTACTGTCGTTAGGTGCTGTTGAATTGGTTGATCCTGTGGGTACCGGAACGAAACACCGCTGGTCCTGCACCATGCTCACGGTTCGTTTTATGTCCGAGTCCAGTGTGGAAGCCACTGTGTCCATTCCATCCACCTCGTCATGCGTCTTCCTCTTTTCCGTGACAGGTTTTGTTGCTTTTCTACTTGAGCAAGCATGATGATGTCCTTTTCCAGGGATGGGTCTCTCCTGCTAATACGTACAAAGCACACGAGAGGAAGTCACTCCATCCTTGCTTCTAAAGGAGCATTTTGGCCTGATTTGTTTGCTCTGTTGGCAGTCCATGGTGCTTTTCAAAGTGCACGCATTCTCCATGTTCCTAATAACCCTTTCTGGAAGTTCCATGCGTATCTTAACTCGCAGACGACAAAAATCAGAGCACAAGGAGGTTATGCGACCTTCAGGATGCATGGCTAGTAAGAGCCAGTGCTAAGGCTTGGCTCACTTTATGTATCGAGTGGACAGACTCACCATGCCTGGTACAGTAAATGGGCAGTGACAGAGAGGAAGACTCTCCGTGAGAGAGATGGACGCATTGAACGGGACAATGGGCTCACACATCACAATCGTGAGAATGGCTCGGGACTGGTGAGTGTTTGTGTTGTACATATAGTTGTTAAGAGTCACAACTGACTTGACAGTGCCTAGAAACAACACCACACCACACAGACTGAGTAAAAACAATATACCTTGCTATGAATATCCAGCTTCAAAAGAAAACCTCCACTTCTTCCTAATGAGGGGTTCTAACTCACTTCTGTGTAGAAACTCTTAGTCTGGGAAAACCCTAGGGACAGTTTTACCGTGTCCTTTAGGGTGACTAGACGTCAGAATGGGTACAATGGCAGCGAGCAGTTATCTTTACTACAAAGTCACCTGTGCTGGGAAAGCCTGGTTCAAACCTGGGGTGGTCTGACTCGGAGAGTCTGTACCGTCTGACCCCCGCTGGGCTTGGAAACTCACAGGGATAGTTTACCCTGTCCCCTGGGGTCACTGAGTTGAAGAGACTCAATAGCAGTAAGTCTGGTTTTAGTTTGTCAGTTAAACCTAAGACCAGATCACAGAATCATTTCGAAATGACCTTAAAAATCACTGAACCCCAGTTTCTTCTCCTCCTCAGCACTGTTGACCTTTTGGACCGGCAATGACGCTGACGCTTGGTTCTAAGGAGCCCTGGTGGCATAGTGCTGAGGCATTTGGCTGCTAATAGTGAGGTCAGCAGTTCGAAACCACCAGCGGCTCTGAGGGAGAAAGAAGAGGCTTTCTTCTTCAGTAAAGAGTTAGTCTTGGAAATCCACAGGACAGTTCTGTCCTGTCTTAGTGTTGCTATGAGTTAGAATCACCTTGATGGCAGTGAGTGAATGAATGCTTGTGGGGGGACGGTCCTGTGCCTGGTAGCGCATTAGGTAGCGCATTCCCTGCCCCGCAAATCTCTGGATATTGACAAATCTTGGAGGGAGATGCAAAATCCCTTCCTTCCCCCTCTCCTCAGTTTGAGAATCAGGGGCTCACATTATCATTTCACTTTAAAAACGAGGGGTCATGTGTGCTCGTCTGAGCTAGTTAGCAGGGAGAAGACTAGAATCCGTGTGGCTTCTCAACATCCCTGGACCCGGTAACGCACAAGGCACAATATGGAAGGAAGCCTGAGCAAGCAGATGCCCCCCAGCCATTTGCTAGGAGAGAGAAACGATTGCAGATGTTGCCAATGACACTAAGTCGATAAGCTACCAAAGCGCTACTCAGGAAGCCAGGTGTAGAAAATGAGAATATGATTCGGGATCCTGAGCAGAATCTGCTACTTTTTAACCGTAGGATTTGACAGAGCGTCAGGCTCAACGTCACTGGAGACCATGGCAACGACTCTCCCAGTGTCCCGGGCTCAAAACAGGTCTGTGATTGCGTTGTGCAAACTGTAAATGTCTTACAACTTGCAGTATCTTACTTCTCGGTATGATTGCCAGGTAAGATGATGATTCGGAATGGGATAATAGCGAGTAGGCTAAAAGCTCTCGGAACACATGTGGGGCGGCTTTATTCCTGAACCTGCCTTGAGCTCTCCATTTCCCTGCCGGCGAGGAAGCAAAGAGTCCCCTCCCACAGAGTGGCCTTCAATCCGGGGACCCAACGCTGCTAGATGGGTAAACTCGGGTCACAATCCCGTGCACAACTAATCCTGCAAGTGGCAGTCGCTCCTCGGGCCTCACAAGCCACGCCCACCTGAGGCTGTGGGCCCGCCCTTAAGAAGCAAACCCCGCCCTGCTCTCCACGCCACCTGGGAGTCCAGCCGCGCGGGACCTCCAGGACAATCCCTCATTCGGGCCGGAAATTCCCGAACTTTCCCGACCGCTTCCCGACTTCCCTCGAGCGCCGGAGTGGGGGCGGCGGAGATTGCCGAGGGACGCCGGCCCCGCCCCTCGGAGAGCTCGGCCATCGCCGCCGCCGCCGCCCCCCTCGCCGGAGCCTCCCGCGCGGGCAGGAGTCCCACATCCCGGTCCCTCCCTCCTCCTTTCTCTCTCCCCGCCTTCCCGGCGCTGCCACAGTGGCGGGTCGGAGGATCCCGGCCAGTCAGCTCGTTCTTCCCTCGAGCCCCTCCTCCCCCCAAATAAACACCCCTCCTCAGGCCTCGGGAGCCGGACCGCCCCCTTCCTCCCTCCCTCCGCGCGGCGTGTGAGGGAGAGTGTGAGCAAGCGGCGAGCGTGGCCGGGCGGCCAGCTCCGGCGGTGTGAGAGGCGCGGCGCGGCGCGCGGGCCGGCGCGTGCGAGCAGGGGGGCCGAGCGAGGGCCCGAGGCGACCCGCCGGCGGCACCCGGCGGACCGTGAGAAGCTGCGAGGAGCCCGCGAGCGGCCAGCGTCGACCGCCAAGCCGCCGAGGGGGCGCCGGGCCCGCGCGCGCGCACGCGCGCACGCACGCACGCACGCGGGGGGGGGGCGGGGGCAGGCGCGCGCCCGCCTGTCGCGACAGTCGGGGCCGAGGCCCAGGGGGAGGTGGCCTGTCGCGGGTCGCCCGGCTCCCGGAGGCGAGGGGGGCGCGGGCGGATGGCGGAAGGTGCCCAGCCGCAGCAGCCACCTCAGCTCGGGCCCGGCGCCGCTGCCCGGGGGATGAAGCGGGAGTCGGAGCTGGAGCTGCCGGTGCCCGGAGGGGGAGGAGACGGAGGCGAGCCCGGCCTGAGCAAGCGGCCGCGCACCGAGGAGGCGGCGGCCGACGGCGGCGGGATGCAGGTGACCGCGCGGGACGGGCGCCCCGTTACCCTGGGCGTGCGGAGGGGGCCGGGAGGGGCCACCCCGGGCTGCCGGGCTTGGGAGCGGGGAGGACGGCCGGGGGTCCCGGCTCGGAGGTGGGAGGGGGCTGGTCGGGGCCTGCTTGGGTGGCGAGGCGGGCTCGGACTTGGCGGGCAAGGACGCGGGGGCTGGGGGTGTCCGAGGGTTCCGATTCCGAGGGGCCCGGAGGCACGACGCGCGGGGAGGTTTATTGGGGGAGGGGGCGGGCTGAACCTGGTTGGGATGGATTCCATTCCTTCCATCCCATTCTTGCTTCGTAGGGGTGGAGTGGGACCCGGGAAACCCCGGGTCTAGTGTTCAGAGGCGAGTGGCTGCTCGGGGTCCCGAATTGGGGGGCGGGGAGAAGAAGTAGGAGGGCGGCGGGGGTGTCTTCTGCCGCCCTCGGCACCCGCTGAGATGGGCGAGGGGCGCAGCGTTTGAAGGACGGGAGAAGCCGCGCCACCCGCCAGGGAGAGAGAGTCGAAAGGGGATGTGGCTTAGATTGTGGGTTAAATCAGTTACTCCAGGAGGGCGAGGAGTCCAGGGACTCGGGCAGTGCTGACCGAGGTGCTCAGCCTCCTGAACTTTTGGAGTCTGGGGAGAGAGACGAGAATTGTCGCGGCTCCACTTTGCCATCTGCATCCTGCGGAACCAGGGCACCTGATAGCTTTTTACTGCCCCGGGGGCGTAAAAGGACCCTTACAGAGGGCTATTGCGAGACCAGAGTCAGAGCTGGGGACACAAAAGAGAAGCCGGTTGATTTGGGTAGGGGTTGGGAAATGGGTGATAAAGCCAGGCTCTGTAATTAAAGGAAGAGTTTGGGGGTAAGATTTGATCTCTGCTCAGGAAACACTAGCCATGAAATGGAGGGACTCACCCACCAGCTATTGATCAGGCAGGCATCTGCCCAAGGCTTTGAGAATCAGAGCAGGTTTCCAAGATAGAAGGGACCCAGAGGCATCATTGTTTCCAGAGCTCCCGAATTTACAAAGACTTGGAGGAAGGAGTCTTTTTTTTTTTTTTTTAAATAAGAGTTAAAAGCTTTTTTGTTTTGTTTTGTCTTTTAAGGAATTAAATTCCCAACCTGTCTTAAATCATCTTTTCTCAATGAGGGACCAGAAGTCCAGAGATGACTGCTAGTGAGGTTTCAAAGATGGAGTAAAGAGCTAGCAGTGAGCAAGCTGCCCCTCTTTCAACCCATGCCGCCCCTCCCCTTCCTCCGTCCGCTTCCCCCTCCCCCCTCCCGTGAGCCCCTCCATTCCACTCCTGGAAATCTGGGCAAAGCCAGAAGACTTCCTGTGTTGCACTCCCTGCTTTTCAGGGCCCTGCCTGACTTCCTGTGCTGGAGACGGGGCTGGGCTTCAGCCTGGCATGTTGACTGTATGCTTCTGGGTCTCCTATGCAGAGGCCACACTCACTGTCTTCTGTTGGTTTGGGTACAGCGACCCTCTTGTTTTTTTCTGAGTCCTTTGCTTTGGTTTTCCTGTTCTGACTCCCTGTTTGAATTTCAGGACCCAGCAGGATGAGTTAAAAGCTCAGGACCCTAAGGGGTGTGTGTGAGGGGCATTTAGAAGCGTTCAAGAAACTTTCAGGTGAAGTGGATTCACATTGGAAACTGAGACTAGATGTGAGTGCTTGTGGGCTGGCTGTGTGCATCTCTGTATTCGTGTGTTGCGTCTGCTCATTAT
>PVJH01004608.1:22251-107314 GCA_004026705.1 Nesogale talazaci
GAAATATATGTTCTTTATGTTTCCCTTTTATACACTCTCATCCTTTACACCATGTCACACAGTTATTCAAAACACTATTGATTTAGCACTCGGCTGTATGGAAAAATCTCTTGGGGCCTCAGTTTCTTTAGTTGTAAAATAGTGTATGCAGATAATTTCTAAGTTACCTGCCAAAGCTCAACCTTCCTGTTCTTCTTCCTTACAGTTCAGACAGGGAGTGTGTGTGTGTGTGTGTGTGTGTGTACGCGGGCGTCTTTTATTTAAGGAATTGAGAATACCACAGGGCAGATAGAGCAGCAGCCCTTGCATAATTTCGAGCCAGCGTGGACAGAGGGTTTGTGCTGTCACATCCAGAACAAGGAGGCGGCCATTTGTGCTGAAAGACTCATGTACAGTTTTGTGGGAGGGCTGGACTTGGAGGTGTAGCTAAGAGTGAAGAAGAAATCATATTTATGAATGACAGCGCTCGGACCTTCTGTTACTCTGTTAATACTGATGGGATACTGAAGACTAATTCGACTCATGTTTGCTGAGCAGCTGCTACAGGTCAGGGAAGGTTTTAGTCCCAGGGAACATAGCATTGAACAAAACAAAGGCACTGCTCGCTTGACAAATAAATAAATAAATAAAAATTGCTAGAGATGAAGGAGATGGTTGGGAAAGGCCTCTCTGATAGGCGGCCTTTGGATGAATTCAAGAGAGAGAGTTGGAGGACTGGGCATTCAGATAGAGGAACTGTGAGTACAGAGGCCCTGAGAAATAAGCGTGGTTGGTAAATTTCAGAATGAGAAGCCCCTCTAGCTGGGCCAGAGAGAACACGAGCTGGGAGTGTCAGATGCGGTCAGTGGTGTAGAGATAGATGCCTGTCAGCTTGTTGTTAATGAAGCATTTCTGACTGACAGTGACACCCCACCCTCTCCGCAGTGTATCAGAGTAGAGATGAACTCTGTATGGTTTTTCATGGCTGTGACTTCAGAAGTAGATTGCCAGGCCTTTCTTCTGAGACTTCCTCTGGGTAGACATGAACTATCACCCTTTCAGTTCTGTAGCCAAGTGCTTAACACTTGGTGCCGCTCAGGAGCCCTAGAGATGCCTGGGTTGTGGCTAGTTGCTTCTGAGATGTTTCTGACTTGTGGCAACCCGAGCAGAGTTTTTCCTTCGGGTCTCCTTACCTATGATTCCAGTAGAAACAGATTGCCAGGGACCACTGAGTGGGTTTGAACCGTGAACCTTCAGGTGAGCGTTTGAGCGCATACCATTTGTATCCTGGGACCTTACAGATATACCCTAGAGCCACCTATAGGACCTGAGTAGACTTTAAAAACCCTTATGAAGCTAACTTTTTTGGTGTATGGATTTGTCTCAAAACACGTTTTTGTATTTATATGAGGGGACTTCAAAAAGTCCATGGGAAAATAGAACTTTCCCTTGTGTTCTCTGAAGGAAGCCTCCTTGTACACTAGCATAAGTAGGATGTCTCCTGAGGTTATAGCTTCTTCTGTAAAGCCTTCCCCGACAGACAGCTTGTTGGTTAGGTGCCTCATAGCGAGTCCAGTTGACATGGGTCTGACCCATTGTGTTTCCGGGTGTGTACCTTTAAGTGGGAAGATGGCTAGGTCTTTCTCCTGCAGAGCTGTTGAGTGGAGTTAATTGCCCACCTTTCTGTGGGCACCTAGGCACTAACCATTGTGCAACCCGAGGGGGGAGGGCCTCCTTCCCTGATGCCTTAGCTCCCCTCAGTCAGAGACTGCCCATCCTCCAGTTACATTGTTGCTTAATCATGTAGCCTTTTGTGTTGCCCCTTAACTGTTCATTATTCTTATTCCCCTAGTAGCTTTATAAGGGCCGAGAAGAGAGGAACTTTATTTCCTTTATACCTCACAGTTTTGGTACATGGTAGGTTTGTTAGATAAAAGTAGAAGTTCACCTTTTACAAAGCATTGAAGGCATAGAAAAATGAATTTCACAGCGTCCCCCCTCTCTCCCCAGGAGCCTTATAACGGATGGAGTTAGTTTCCCAAAGCTCCTTACTGAATGGAGCTACAGGACTAAGCCTCCGACTCCACAGTTGAGCCTTTTGGAACTCCAACCACTAAGCTTTGGGAGTAAGTCATTGCTTCCCCCAGTCAGCAGCATTGGGGTCCAGAGTCGGGACTGCTTTCCAGGGCAGTGTGAGCTGTGTGCATAGAAGGCGCAGCCAGCACAGCCCTGGAAAATACAATACAAATAAAGGGACCTGAACCTTGCAAATGGAGGAAAGAGAGAGATTCACTTTGTTTCTTTTTTGTGGGCATCACTGCCTCTGGTGGTCGTGGGCGCTACCTAGTGCCGCTCCTGAGAGCCGCTGCTGGATTTGAACTGCCAAGCCCTCGGACTGCAGTTCTTCACTCAACCACTTAGGCCACCGGGGCTCAGCTCGAGAGAGATTCAATTTGACAAATGGGAATGTGGTCTGAGAAACATTTAGTTAAAGCAGGTACATAGGATAGGCTAACCTGGTGGAAACCTAAATGTGTAGATAAAGACGAGAGATATTGCCCCCCCCCCCCCATAAAAAGAAAGAAAAAAAAAGACTAGAGATATACGCAGGACTGGTAATACATATGAAATTGGGACTGTTGTAATTCTTTATGACCAGTTTTTTTTTTTTTTTGGGGGCATCACTGCTCTCCGGTGGTGGGAGTAGGAGGCCCAGCCCCACTGCTGGAATTGAACCTCCGTCCCAGTGGGCCGCAGTCCCGCGCACAACCACCACGCCACCGGGGCTCAGCCCAACTGTTGTAATTCTTTTGATCAGCCTTTGTAGTAAATATAAATAATTAGCTTAATATCGACTCAGTTTTGATGCAGCCATCTAGGAACTTAGTTGCAGTGGAAGGCAAGGCACACCTTCATTGTTATTTACAGCTTTCAGCAAAATTCTTGATGGCAATGGAACACTGGTATGTGATTATTATATGGCCAAGTCACTGTTGCAGTGAGGGATTGCAGCAATAGGCGTCAACAGAGCAATAAGTGTGCTTCATTGTGGGGGTGGGGGTGGGGGGGGTCAGAACCTACATCTAAGAATTCCTCTGACATACGGTCCACAGTCCTCAATGGCCCAGTGGGTTCAGCGATTGTTCCTCCTATGGCTGGCTCTAGGAGCCTGATGACATAGTGGTTATGTGTTAGGCTGCTAACCACAAGGGCACCAGTTCAAAACCACCAGCCGTGCCAAGGGAAAAATATAGGCTTTCTACTCCCATAAAGAGTTACAGCCTGGGGAACCCACAAGGACAGTTCTACCCATTCCTCTAGGGCAGTGGTTCTCAACCTTTGGGTCACAACCCCTTTGGGGGGTGGAACGATCCTTTACAGGGGTGGGTCACCTAAGGTCATCAGAAAACACCTACTTCTGATGGTCTTAGGAACTCAGACACCACTGCTCTATCCGGCTCCAGGTGAGTCCGTCCACATGCAGATAAACGCACATATGAGTACTTGGTCTGAAGACTGTTAGCCCTGGTATACCATGCTTGAAGACTATGTATAGTGACATATTGTTTTTGTGATTAATCACCCTGCTTTAATTATGTTAAGTTTGTAACAATGAAAATACATCCTGCATATAAGATATTTACATGATGATTCATAACAGTAGCAAAGTTACAGTTCTGAAGTATCAACGAAAATAATGTTAGGGTTGGGAGTCCTCACCTGTATTAAACTGTACTGGTGGCATTAGGAAGGTTGAGAATCGCTCGCTGCTCTATGGTCACTCTGCAAAAGAAAAGACTCAATGGTAGTGAGAGATAGAGAGGGGTTGGCTCAACTAGTAAGGCAACTTCCCATGGGGTCTCAGAGGGTTCTAGGTAGGTTGCTATTGTTAGGTGGAGGCTTAGATGGTCTTTGAATTAGTTTATCATCCTGTTTGTATATTTCAGGGTTTATTTCCTCTTAGGTCAGTGGTTCTTAGCCTTCCTAATGTCAAGACCATTTAGTACAATTCCTCCTGTTGTGGTGACCCCCCCCAACCACAAAATTATTTTTGTTGCTACTTTCTAACTGTAATTTTGCTACTGTTGTGAATTGGGCGACCCCTGTGAAAAGGTTGTTCTACCCCCAAAGAGGTTGTGACCCACAGGTTGAGAGTCACTGTCTTAGGGTATGTCTTTTGAACTCATTTGCATCCTTGATGTTGAAATTGACCTTGGGTACGACCTCTTGAGTAGAGTGGCAAAAATGACCACTTTTTCATCGAGGCAATTTAATGGTAAAATTAGTAGCGTTTTTTCATCTATTGGCATCAGTTCTCTGGGGATGTATAAATATTGTAGATGAAGCAACTGAGGCCCAGCCCTGTACTTAGGACTGATTTTGTTCAACCACACAAGGAAGCCTGTGGGCGTAAAACAGCATGTCCTGGAGGAGGAGAAAACTTGAATTCAAAGTAGAATTTTCCTTCCAGGCGATTCCAGAGAATAGCAGAGGTTGGATTTGTTTCTCAGCTCCCTCTTGCATCTTCCTAGTCCCTCTCCCATCTCCCAGCCCCTTTGGAATTTCGTTTTTTTGCGCTCTTCCACTGACATGTGAATCAAACAGAAGCTAACTAGAGATTTAACTTTCACTTTGTTAAAAAGCAGACTGGTGTGGGCAGGCCCTGAGGTTCCCGGACTGTGAGAAAGGGGACACTGGCCCTGCTCCTTCATGGGAACGTGGATGTGTGCATGTGAAGCTCCTTTGACATCTCTCTGGCCTTCCGTGTGATGTTGGGCAGGAATACTTTCTAGAAACAATAAGGACAGTTATCTTAGTGAGCGGGCTTGTTTGCATTTTTGTGTATGTATTTGGGAAACATCGTGAGCATCTTGATTCTGGGATGGCCACGGGCTGCCTTGCGAGGGAATAGCCGCAGAGTTAGGCTGGCTAGGAATGGCAGTAACTGGAGCTCGAGCAGACAGATGGAGCGAGGGATGGCGGGTGCATTTGGTGTTTTCGGTGGCCCTGGGAGGATTGAGTTTCTTATTCTTCTCCCCGACAGCCCCAATATAAGCAGGCAGCTTACATGGCTAAGGTTTCAGATCTAATCCATCACAGATCAGCCTGCCTAAACCCATTGGCTGGCGTTGATCTAGTTAGGAGGGTGGTGCAAAGCGGCTTGAGCCAGGATTGGGACAAATCGCATCATAAGTGCCGTGTGACTCTGGGCCATATTTCCATAATTGAGGGGGGTAAAGTCGATTGGGAAATCGGTTAAGAGAGGGAGGGAGCAGTCAGCCACGTCATCCCCCCCCACCACACCCCCCTGTTTTCTTGGGGGATCTGAAGGGAACTATGGAGGATTTTGTATATTTCTCGGAAATATAGCTAAGTTGATCTGATGACTAGAGTCTGAACAATTTTTTTAGCCACAGAAGTCCTAGAGTGACCCTTTTTCAGTAGCTGCTGTAACAAATATCGCAAGAGGATGCACTTAACAGGCAGGGATTTATCTTCTCACAGAAGCCCACTTCCGAAGGCAGGGTCGAGTCTAGGGGAAGGTCCTTGTCTCTCTGGGGGAGCATCAGGTCCTGGAAAATTCATATGGCAGGGCCTGCCTTCATCCCATCTGTGCTCTGCTAGCTTGTTTAATCTCTCTCATGTCTCAGGAGAGATGGACTTCAGGCACACCCTCACCAAATTCTGCCTCAAGATGAAAGCGAACTATCCCAATTGGGATGATGACTCCACACATAGAAGTTAGGGTTTATGATACACTTTTTGTTGGTGGGGGTTGATGGGGAGCAGGAAACAATTCATTCTGTAACAGAGCCTTTGGGGAGTCAGTTTTGATAACAATTACAGTTTCTGAGGTGATCCCTTAATGCCAGGCAGTAAACTAGGAGTCCCACTCTCAGTTTTTCCAATGCTTGAAGGGGAGGCATTACTTCTTACCAATCTTAAGCATGGAATCATGTTCATTAGCTAGCCGTAGTGAAAGGACCCTCCAGAGTCATTCATGTTTGAAGCTGAGTCCTGGCTTTTCTACCTCCCCGCTGAATGCGCTTTCCCATCGCCATTGAGTTGACCCGGACTCAAGTGAGCTTGTGTTGTTCATTGTTATTGAGTCAGTTCTGACTCATAAGCCACCCTATGTACAACAGAATGAAACACCATCCCGTCCTACGTCATCCTCACAACTGTTCTGTTCGAGCCCGTTGGCTGCCGCCACTGTCTCAGTCCAGCTTGTGGGAGGTCTTCTGCCTTCCTCTGCTTTACCAGGGATGATGCCCTTCTCCAGGACATCAGGTCTTTCCTGACAACATGTCCAAATCTGTAAGGCGAAGTCTTGCCATTCTTGCCTCTAAGGAGTATTCTGGGTGTGCGTTTTCCAAGACACATCTTTTTAACTTTTTGGCAGTCCATGGTACCTTCAATAATCTTTGCCAGCACCGTATTGATTCTTCTTCGGTCTTCCTCATTCACTGTCCAACTTTCATACGCGTATGAGGCTATGGAAAATACCATGGCTTGGGCCAGGCACACCTTAGTCCTCAAAGTGATATCCATGTAGTTCAGCACTTGAACGGGGTCTTGCAGCAGCTTTACCCAGTGCAATGCATTGTTTGATCTTGACTGTGCTTTCATGAACTTTGATGGTGGATCTGAGCACAAACTCCATGACCATGAGAACTTTTTCTCTCTTTATCATGGCGTTACCCATTACTCGCGTTGTGAGGATTTGGGTTTTCTTTACACTGAATTGTCATCCATACTGACGGTTGTAATCCTTGATCTTCATCAGGAAGTGCTCAAACCCTCCTTTTAGCTAGCATGGTTGTATCATTGGCATCTTATAGGTGGTTAATAAGCCTTCTTTATAAGAGCAGTCTCAGCTTCCTCCCTCAGAGAGGCCAGTCGGTTCAAGCTATGGACTTTCAAGCCCTGCTGTGTCACCGGGGCTCCTTGAAAACTATTGAACATCTCTGAGGCCCCCCTTGGCCTCTGGTGGCCTGGTGGGTGACATGTTGGGCTGTTCAACACACTGTCAGCTGCTCAAACCCATCAGATGCTTCCACAGAAGAAAGACAAGCCTTTCTGTTCTGATAAGGATTTATGGCCTCAGAAACTCGGAGGGCAGGTCTTCACTGCCCTGTAAGGTTGCTATCAATCAGAACGAGCTCAGTGGCAGTCAAATTTTTTTGTTTTTGTCAAGGGCCTATTGACCCCTATGTGAGCCTGAGGTATTAATGCGTTCTCTAATGAGCTGCTCTAATGAATTACCAGATCACTTCAAGTCTTGGAATGGGACCCAGCCATGTATTTCCAGCCTTCTTTCCAGGCCGCTGGGCAGCACTCCCTAAGTTCCTGTTCACTGCCTGATCAGTGTGGAGTGGTTAATGGGCTTCTGATTGATTAAGTGCCCCCGTGGATCATCCGGGGGAGAAGTGAGTGGTGTGTCTCACTGGGAACTGATTTGTTTGTCATTCAAGTGGGGAGGAGCTGTGTAGTCCTAGTCATTGAGTTCCTTTGTTAGAATAGTTCTCTGCTAAGGGCTAAAAGCACTACTGTGTGTGTGTGTGTGTGTGTGTGTGTGTGTGTGTGTCCCAAATGGTTAATTATGCAACTACCAGCCACAAGGTTGGTGATTTGAAACCCCCTCCACGCTCCCCACCCCTGCCCCCCAAGGTGCCCTGGAAGTCAGGCTTCTGAGAAGATGCAGCCTTGATAGGTTGACGGTGCTGTTCTCTACACAAACAGGGTGGCCGTGAGTTGGATCCACTTGGCCTCTGCTGCCACCACCATCTGCACTGTCACCTAAAGGCCTGCTGAAGTCTCTCAGTACCTTCACTGGAGTTGCAGACATTGCCCAGCACCCTCGGGGGCTCTGCTGAGAGGATGGGGAGAGGGCTGTTAGCAGGCTACCAGGGATGCAGGTGCAGAGATGTCCTTTGCGTTTTACTTACTAGAGGCTCCTGGGTAAACCAGGGACTTGCATCATGTAGCCAGGCCCCCAGTGTCCTTGGTTTGCTTGGTGGAAATGGAGCTGGGTTTCTCTGTAGTGTCTGTTGTACATTCTTCCAGTCTCTTCCAACCTGCTCTCCAGGAGTCCCATTTGCTCATCTGGCCTGCCAGATCATTCTTGCTGGACCTCTGCCCACCTGGCCACTTGTGCTCCTGCTTCATGCCCAGGGGCTTGTAGTTCCCTCAGTGAACTTGGCTCCGGACTGATGCATACCCTTGTGCTTTTGTGAGGGCCCTGGTGGCAGTGGGCTAAGCCTTGAGTGGCTAACTACAAGGTTAGTGGTTGAAACTCACCAGCTGCCCAGCTGGAGAAAGAAGAAGCTGTGTGTGTGTGTGTGTGTGTGGTGATTTTCAGTCTTGAGGACCCTTGGGCAGGTGGGCTCTGCCTTGTGCAGACTGGCATGTTGGCACAGACTCACTAGCCCTGGGTGGTTGCTTCTGTTTCTGGATCATCTCCTGGAGATTTTGGGCCCGCAAGGCTCCCTAACTTCTAAGGCTCTGTGTTCAAACATCAGTTCAGATATTGTCTATTCCAGAGGTCTCAAACTATGGCCTGCGGGCCACAGGTGGCCCGCTGTGGAGATTTATCCACCCGGCAGGGTGTTTTTGCCGCCACTGTCCTGCTTAGCAGCTTACTCATCCTGGGCCTGCAGTGAATTTGTTCATAGTTTTTTCTTTTTTTTAAAAAAACAAACTGTAGTCCGGCCCTCCAACGGTCTGAGGAACAGTGAACTGGCCCTCTGTTTAAAAAGTTTGAGGACCCCTGTTCCGTAGAGCCTTCTGTGACTGCTACCTGCCCCCCACCCCTCCTGTTTTCCAAAACCTTATGCCCATAGTCCTGCTCCAGGGTTTACGCTGTGGGTTACCATTTGGATTAAACGCCTGCCTCTCCACCGATACCCACCCTGAGATTCTCCGGGGATCCTCAGGGCACCACAGCATTTAGCCGTGAGCCTGGCCCAGAGTCTTAGCCCAGAGAGCCTCTTTCTTGCTGAATTGAACTTTGCCTCCCGCAGCACTTGGGGCCTGCAGATGCCTCTAATAGTTTCTCCAGATTTTCCCTGAGGGGTCTGGCCTTTGGTATGCAGCAGCGCCTGCAGAGACTGGGTCTTGTGTGCTATTTGAATGTTACCTGATCTTTCTATTGATATCAGGGTGAAGGGTGAGCAAGGGGTCTTTGAAAACAGAAACTGGGGCCTGGGGGGAGGGCAAATTTGACTGCCGAATGTGTTGGCTGAGCCTGGCAACCTGATATTTAGTTTCCTGTGTTCAGCTTTTAATTGCGTGCACGTGTGTATGTGTAAAAGGCGCCTTTGTGACATGTGTGCAAGGACGGGGCAGCCGTGAGAAAGGGCAATTAGAGCGAACCTGTTCTGCTTCAGTGGAGGGTCTGTTGATCTTCCTCTGAAGGGGTGCGGAGGGATTCTGGGGTGCCGCAGTTCCTGTGTTCTGTCCCCACTTGGAATGAGAATCTCGATTTCCTCTTCTTAACTTAGGACTGACCATTGTGATGGCTTGTTTTGGGCATACCTCATAATATGCGTGCTCTCATTCACCTCTGTGTTTGAAAGTGAGACCACGTGATACCCACACCACAAACCCACCACTGTCCTAGCCATCCTGACTCTCAGCAGCCGTATCGGATGCAGGAGCACTGTCTGGGGGCACTTCTGAGGCCCTACGTCTTTATGGAGTCTGGTGCTTGGGACCGTAGAGCCACTGACCTTTAACCACCACACAAGCAGTCCTCCTAAGCTTGATACTCAAAACTCAAACCAAGCCCCTGCCCTCGAGTCTGCAAAGCAGCCGTAGAACACAGAGTAGAAGTGCTCTCAATTTCTGAGGTTGTAAATCCCCTTTTTTTGGTAAATCTTTATAGAAGCTGATTGCCTTGGGTTTGAGCCTTGTGGTCCAGTACTTAACTCTGCTGTGCCACCATGGCCCTTTAGCTTGATAATCTGATAATTCTGATTCAGTAAACCTCAGCATTGGAGATGAATTCCTGAACCTATTTTGCAAGAATCATCCGTTTCCGGTTTGGGCTTCTCTGTAATCCTCTCCCGACAGAGAAAGATGAGTTACGGTCTCAGAAACCCCTCCCCTGGTGCCCCTGGGAGCCAGAGTCAACTTGATGGCCGTGAGATCCACATATCAAGGTGCTCAGGTAGCGTAGTGAGTTATGCTTTGGACGGCTGACCACAGAGTCTGCAGTTCAAAGCTGCCAGCCTTTCTGCTGGAGAAAGGTTAGGGTTTCTTCTTCTGTCAAGATCTGTAGTCTCTTGAGACCCAAAGAGTGGGGGGCTGGGGGAGAGTTCCACTCGTTCCTGTAGGGTTCTCAACCTGTGAGTTGCGAACCCTTTGGGGGGGGGGTTGAACGACCCTTTCACAGAGGTCACCAATTAATCACAGTAGCAAGATTAAAGTGATGAAGTAGCAACGAAAATAATGTTATGGTGTGTGTGTGTGTGGGGGGGGGGGTGGGTCACCACCACATGAGGACCTGTAGTAAAGGGTGGCAGCATTAGGAAGGTTGGGAACCACTGCTGTGGGGTCACTATGAGTCAGAATTGCCTTGCTGGGAGCGAGAATCCTCACCACTCCTCCAGCCTGAGCCCTCTGTGGCTCAATGTAGTAGGGACTGAGTCACAGGTGACTGGGCATGCTTTGCCGTATTTTTGCAGTTTGGATTTTGAGAGAGCGAGCGAGCTCAAATTACTTCCTCCTGACGTGGCCTGCACATACGTGGCATCGAGTCGCAACAGTGGAGGAGCGCAGGCAGGGGACACATCGTAAATACCACATAGGAAGTCGGTGGCATTCTTGAATTGCCATATGATAAGGGTTGAGTAACTGCTTAAAACCTCAGTTCCCAAGGGTGGAAGCAGAGCCTCAGAAGTTTAGGCTTCGTCATGGGTGTGTCCCACCACAAAACTTGTTTTTTTAAGGAGTCTGTCTCTCCAGAAAATTCTCTGGTATGTGGATTTTCCTCCACCTCCTACTTTGAGGCTGGCTCCTTGGATTTTTTGCGGAGGAAAAGAGGTGTTTGTGCTGGGCCTGGCGATTTTATTCCAACCATGTGGTTTTTGACGAGGCATAGTGTTCCGCCCTCTTTCTGATTGCATTGATTTGCTGCGCTCCTAATTGGCACCAGCAACCAGAGCATGATTTCTTGCCAGGGTTGCTGTGGGATTCTCCCAGCTTGGGGGCAATGGGGCTGGGATAGAAGCTGGAATCCTAGAGCTAGAGGAGCTGCAGATGGGGCCAGGGACCTGTGGGGTTTGAGTGTGGGTTCCAGCTAGAGCTTGAGTTGGAACAGAGGCTCCTGGGAACTTTTTCCCGTGGCTTTATTTTGAGCAACTTTTGCTTCTGCAAATTGGCAGCTGTCCAGATGAGGGCCGAAATGATTTCCTCAGTAGACCTGTGCGGATTCCATTGAGAGATTCTTTGCAGGGGGTGGGGTGGGGGGGGTGTAAGACTTGTTCCTGAGACAGGAGGGCCTCGGTTCCGTTTTCCTGGAAGTCGGTGCGGCGTCTGGGTGGCCCTGCTGTGTTTATCTTGGGTGATGTGACAAGTAGAAAAGCAGCTGCCCGAACCCTGGCTGCTCGGAGCTTTGTTCCATAGGTCTTTCTCTTGGGGTCTGTGTGCAGTCAAGTTTTTCAGCCTTTTATTTGCTTTTTCCATTTTTCCGTCTCCTTCTCCAGGTCTGTGCCTCACAGATGTGCTGGAAAGGGTGGGTGATGATTTGGGGGAAGAGGCCAGAATTGCAGCTCTTTCCCCCCTGCTGACCCACCCCCATCTTTGTAAACGAGGTCTCCTATCCCTTAATCCAGGGACCTCAAACTATGGCCTGCGGGCCATGTGCGGCCGGCCAAGGACATTTATCCTGCCCGCTGGGTGTTTTTGCCATGCTGCCTGTCCTGTTTAGCAGCCTACTCATTCGGACCGGCAGTAAATTTTTTTTTTTTAACTATAGTATGATCCTCCAACGGTCTGAGGGACAGTGAACTGGCCCCCTGTTTAAAAAGTTTGAGGACCCCCTCCCTGCCTTATCAATCTGCGTATGTGGGGGTAGGATAAGAAGATTGTGGGATTTCAAAGCCAGAACTGGCAAAAGGGGAGACTGTTTTGTGGTGGCTCCCAGAGTCCACAAAGCTGAACTCATTGGTTTGCACCTCATACCAGTTTCCAGGAACACGGTCACTGTCCACGGCTGGCACAACGGATATGAAGACTTTGTTGGGACATCAGGAAGTTTCTACAATGGCCGCCTCTCACAGTGGGCAAATTGGCAGAGTTTACTGGGAGTTGGAAATGCTTGCTTTTAAAAGTTTCACCTCTAAGAGAGGCAGCTTGTTTTAAAGATGAGGGGGCCCCGGCTGTCATTTTGGTGGTCCATTTCATCCGTGTCTATTTTTTTAATCCTTGGACATTTTTCTTCTTGTTTTGTGTATGATAGACTTGAAACTTGTTGGATTTGTAACTTTTCATAATAGATGGATAGCTTCTAAGGCTTTCAGGTAATGCTAATCATATTTTACTATTTCTGTGGGTGACCTCCTCTCCACAGCAGTTGTTGATCATTCTGCAGTATAGCCACGTCTTTGCCCCTTCCCTCCTTCTGTTGTGTGTCTTTAGCAGCCGGTGATGATGATGCTAAAGGGATCTTTTGGTTGCAACATTTTAGTTGGGAGCTGGCTGTGTTTTCCGACGAGGGAGACCTGTCTCAGACTAGTCTATTAGTGTGTGGGTTTATCAGGTGCTGTTGGTGACACTTGTCAGAAGTATAAAACTGCTGTGATTCAGAACTGTGTGTGTGTGTGTGTGTGTGTGTGTGTGTGTGTTTTCCCTGCAGTACTCTCCCTAGGAGCAGTTGGAGGAAATGCTACCCTGGAGGGTTTGTTCTTCAATACTGGGAAGCTTGTTTCAAGAACCCTTTTACCCTCGGGCTTCAAAAAGGACTTTGTAAAATTTCATTATCTTTTAATTCCATTTCTTCCACAAACTTTTAAAAGCTTGGTGTGGGGATCATTTACATTCTCCACATTTTAGCCCAGACATTGATGTGTATTGTTTTTATACCAGGTTAGTTTTAGGCTGATAAATCCACTTTCATGGTTGAATACTATCTTAGCTTGAAAAAAGCTGTAAAATCAAACGGGTCCAGCATTTGTTTTAGGCCAAGGAATTGTCTAAATTGATGTCTCCCCGACTCTTCCCCCTCCCTCTTTGAGAAATAATACAAGGGGATACCCCTAAAAAAAGCACCCCAGATTTCTCCCCCAAGCCATGTATTTAATCTTTTTCTTTCCTTTTAAAATTCATGTTTAATTTTTTTTTTTTTTTTTTTTTACAAACGGCCTTATCATATTCAAAGTACTCTCCACTCAAATCTGCAATTTCAATTTGGGAAACATTTTTCAAACTCATCTCTTTAGATGACTGACAGCACCTCCTTCACTTTTTGCTTCACCTTTTCTATGTCGATAAATTGCTGCCCTTTCATGCCCCTCTTCATTCTTGGAAACAAATCACATGGAGTCAGGTGCATTGGGTAAGAAATTCATGCTGGTTTTTTTTTTTTTTTCTTCCAAAAACAGATGGTTGTGTGAGCAGGTACATTGTCCTGGTGGCAAAACCAGTCCCCCGATTACTACAAATCAGACCTTTTTAGTCACACACTGTTATGTAATCTTTTCAGAATCTCTAAATAGAAAACTTGATGGAACAGTCTGACCTGGTGGCATGAAGTTCAAATGCACTATTCCCCTCATGGTTTCACTTGACAAGATTTCTTTTTTTTTTTTTTTTTGGGGGGGGGGAGGGTTGGTGATGACTCTTCCACTGGCTTGATTGATGTTTGCTTTTGGGGTCGTAAGAGTAGAACCATGTCTGGGTCATTTTGGAGCTGTTCTTTCAAAGCATGATTTGTTTCTACTTGTTGTTCTGGTTCTTGTTCAGTTCATACCCGAGTGCAAATTTCCCAGTGGGTCTTCTCCTTTCTGAATCGCCCATTAAAATTCGCTGAACTGAGCTCTAAGATAGTCCAGATAGCTCCCCCTTCTCAATGGTCCATCGTTGTCAGTCTTCAAGCACAAGTGCATGGATTTTGTTGACATTTTCATTCATTCAGAGGGTTGGACATCCAGAATGAGGTTTGTCATCAATCGACATTTCATGTTTTTTGAGACAAAACCACTGTGCACTTGAATTTTTCCCATGGTGCAGTCCTTGTAAGTTTTGTTCAACATTGCAGCAGATTCTGTGGCATTTTTCATGAGCAGGAAGCACAGGTTCACCACCATATGCTGTCCTCTTAAATCGGCCATCACAAAAGAAGAGGTTCAAGCAAAACTTTTTAAGATAAAATTCACTGTGACCAGAGAGAACTTTCCCAGGCGACACTACTAGGTGCACTAACTCAGAGTGAGTTGCTTGAAGCTGGCCTAGCAAGAAAAATGCATACTACAAAAGCTCCATCTAGTGGAGTGTTTTTCCATTTTCCTTGTTTTTTTGGGGGGTGGGGGTGGGGTGGGCAGTGGGGTGGTATACCCTGGTAGGTATCATATCAGGGGAAAAAACTAAATTTAGAAAGTAGAGTTATATTGCATTATATATTTTTCTTAATTTTTTTTATTGTGAATTAGGTGATGGTTTATAGAGCAAGCAAATCAGTTTTCCTTTCAACAATTCATATACATTTTATATTCTCGTTGGTTTCAATCGCCACCATTAATGTCACTTTTCCTACTTCTTCCATGTGTTTCCTACTTCCCTTCTCTTCCAAACCCTTCTAAGTTATGTCCTTGGATAAGTGCTGTCCTTTGATCTCAGATGGCAGAATTTTCTAAGGCATGCATCTCTCCCTAGTGTTGTTATTCTCTGTATAGACCTGCCTGTGGTTTGAGTGAAACTAGAACTACCAGGGTGAGTTCCCTTCCAGATCTGACGGGCAGCGCAAGACTGTCACTTCCAGGGTTTTGCCAATCTCTGTCTAAACCAGTGGTTCTCAACTGTCCTAATGCCACAGCCCGTTAATACAGTTCCTCATGTGGTGCTGACCCTCCCCCCCAACCAGAACCTTATTTTCGTTGCTACTTCATTACTGTAATTTTGCTACTGTGATGAATTAGGCGACCTCTGTAAAAGGGTCATTTGACCCCCAGAGGGGTTGCAACCCCAGGTTGAGAGCACCTGGTCTAAAGAGTCGTAAGTCAGATCTCTCTTTTTGAGTTTTGTTGCTTGGTCTTCTCCCCTGCCACCCAGACTTTCTAACGGACCCCTTTCAGGGCAGCTGGTATTGGTAGGATGGTTGGATACCATCTTCTTCTGACCTCAGGGTTGTGGAGGTTGAGGTTTGAATGGGCCATGAGGTCATTGAACTAATTGTTTACATGTAGCTTTGATTTTTCATTGTTCTTCTGGATTTTTTTTCTTAACGATTACTGTATTTTACTTTTAATGTTAGACAGATGCTATAACTTTAAGAAACTGTACAGCAGTTTTCCAAACTTTCTTAATAGACCAAT
Organism: Nesogale talazaci; assembly: GCA_004026705.1. NCBI lineage: Eukaryota > Metazoa > Chordata > Mammalia > Afrosoricida > Tenrecidae > Nesogale > Nesogale talazaci. The sequence goes on from PVJH01004608.1 coordinate 37,764, forward strand.
CTTTGTGCCCCAGTTTCTTACCAATAAGTTGAGTCCCAACTTTTCCATTCATACAAGATTGCTCGTGTAATGATTTCTAATCTCCCACTAAGCCAACTGGCAACTGCCATTCTTAACTTGTTACTGAAGCTACCCTTCCCCATTGTACTCCTTCACCAGTGTGCTTGACAGAGTCTCTCACCTTGCTAAAGAATGGTTTCTGTTTTTCTGTGTCATGCATAGGAAATCCTATTTTTTGCCCAAGATTATAAAAGTATTTGGTGGGGTTACAGAGAGCATCCTTGCGTTGGAACCTCAGATCACTCCTGTCATAGCTGTTCCCTCCGTTCAGTTATTTACCCTTTCTGAACCTCAGCTTTGCCTTTTGTTAGATTGTTACACGGTTTGTGTGGGGATTAAAAGATAATGTTGTCCGTGCTGCCTGTAGCTCATAGACCGACACAAAGTAGGTGTTCAACCAACACAATCCCCTGTTTGTAATTATCACCCAGCCCCATATTTTTCTACCCCAGTGGTTTTTGTACTCTTACCTGCTGGAGCAGCCTCTTCCCTTGGTGTCAGGGATACATTGTATAATAACACAAGCTCAGTCCTTACTGGTTTAGAAGAATAACCTTATGCAACCAGTTATTGTTTTTCTACTTAAGTTCTTGTTAAAATTTTGTTTTTGTTGTTGCTTTTTCTGTAACTCCCACCTCTAGTTTTGACACATGGTCACTAAAGTTGCTCTGACTATTCAAGAATTACATTTATATTATGTTTCACAGTTTATAGTGTAGCCCCCATTGTTTGTCCTCCTCAAGGACCCCACAAGATGAGTGGGGCCTCCCTGGCCAGATCCTGTGACTCTGCACCTGATACGTCTTCCTCCTTTGCCTCGGGGCCCTCAAGCCAAAGGGTGTGGAGGGAATATCTACTCCGAGTGTTTGCGTTGCCATATTTGTACTGTTGAACACCATTTACCTATTGCCTTGGCAATTTGAAGTCCACATTGAACCTCAGTTTTTTTCTTCAGTGATTTAGATTTCACCTGTGGTTTGAATTGGGATCTTGCAAAAATTCATTTGCGTGTGCATATGCTAAGGATTGTAGGAGTATAATAGTGTCCTTCATGTATCTTTCCAAGAGTTTAAATTTAAGGGCGATTAAGTGGAATCACGTGTCAGCCCTGGTGGTAGAGTGGTTATGAGTTGAGCTGTGATGCACATGACGGGCGGTGTGAAACCACCAGCCACTCTGAGGGAGCAACACTGAGCTACCATCTCAGAAACCCACAAGGGGTGTTTGTGCGGCAGCATTGACTCCTGGCAGTGAGTGGGATCACTGGTTGCTATTTGCATGATGTTGTTATTATAATGATTACTATTGTTGCCTTAGCCCTTCACTGTTACGGTTGATCAAGTAAAGCTAATGGTAGATAGTATAACATTGTCAGTGGTGAGGAGTTCTCGAATTATCTGGACCAAGCCTCTATTCAATCTAGTAATAAGATATCTTATACTGGAAATGAGGAAAGGGGGTAAAGGGGACAGAGAGTATATGAACATACCAAGCAGGAATAAAAATATTAAACCCCAATAAGCTCCATCTTTTTGGTTTTAGGGTTTAGCCAAACCCTAAAGCATTAAGAGAAGGTGGAAAGAATACAGTCACTGTACCAGAAAGCAGTAGTTGACAGTTTACCATTTTCAGGAGGTAGCATATGAGCAAGAAACAATGGTGCTGAAGAAAAAACTTGAAGCTGCACAGAATGCTTTGGCCAAAGTCAAGTCTCCACGAATTGTCAGAATACCCATTGAAATGTTTCAGAAAAGAAGTACCCACTCACCTAGGCCAGGAATTTTGGAAGACAGGTACCTGGGCCCACTGACTGAAAGAGATCTATATTTGTGACCATTCCAAAGAAAGGTGATCCAGCAAAATGTTCAAGGTAAAGAATGATATTGATGTCGCACACATGTAGAATTTTACTTAAGATCATCTAACAACTGTTATAGCAGTACACTGACAGGGAACTACCAGAAGTTCAGGCCAGATTCAAAAGAGGATGTGGAACAAGGGATATCCTTGCTGATGTCTGATGGACCCTGACTCAAAGTAGAGAATACAGGAAAGATGTTTACTTGTGTTTCATTGACTATGCAAAGGCATTTGTATTCTCAATCTGTGGATAACCTTGAGAAAAAGGGGAATTCGAGAACACTTCATTGTGTTTATGAGGAACTTTCACATGGATCAAGAGGCAGTATGTGAAAAAATGCTGCGTGGTTTTGAATCAAGAAAGGTGGCTTCAGAAAAAAAAAAAAAAGAAAGAAAGTGGCTTCAGGGCTGTATCCTTTCACCATACTTGTTCAGTCTATATGCGAACAATCATCAGAGAAGCTGGATTATACGAAGAAGCGTGCAGCATCAGGATTGGAGGAAGATTTATTATCAACCTGCAGTATGCAGATGACACAACCTTGATTGTTTAAAGTGAGGACGAATTGAAGCACTTGCTGATGAAGACCAAGGATTGTAGTCTTCACTGTGGATTACAGCTCAATGTAAGGAAGACATCTGGACCAACAGGTAACATGATAAACGGAGAAAAAGTTGAAGTTGTCAAAGATTTTTGCCTTGCTTGGATCTCCAATCACTGCTCATGGAAGTAGCGGTCAAGAAATCAAAAGACATAATGCATTAGGTAAATCTTCTGTACAAGACCTCTTTAGAGGATTAAACTGCAAGGATGTTACATTGAGGATTTGAGAGGTACCTGACCCAAGCCATGTATTCTCCATTGCCACATATGCATGTGAAAGTCAGACATTTAATAAGGAAGACTAGAGAACTGATGGATTTGAATTGTGCTACTGAAGAAGAATATGAAAGTACCTTGGACTGCTAAAAGAGCAAACATTTGTTTTAGAAAAAGTAAGGCCAGAGTGCTTCTTAGAGGCAAGATAGCAAGATTTTGTCTTACATGCTTTGGACATGTTGTCAGGGAGTCCAGTTCCTAGAGAAGGCCATCATGTTTAGTACAGAGGAAGGCCTTTGGCAAAGTGGACTGACACAGTGGCTTCATCTTTGGGCTTGGGCATAAGAACAATTATGAGGATGACTTGGGACTGCAGTGTAGTTCTGCTGTGCATAGGGTTGCTGTGGGTCCAACTCGACTCAATGGCACGTAACAACAACAACAACAACAACAACAACAGAGCCTTTCATAAAGAGCCCTGGTAGCACAGTGGGTTACGAGCTGGGCTTTTCATCCTGAGGTCAGCAGTTTGAAACCACCAGCCATTCCATTGGAGAAAGTTGAGACTTTCTGCTCCTGGATAGTGACAATTGTGGAAACCCACAGAGGCAGTTCTACCTTGCCCTATAGGGTCTCTGTGAGTCAGAATCGGTGGCAGAGAGTCTGGCTTGGAGAGCCTTTAATTGCTTACTGTGTATTACTATGATGCCTTATGGGTTCCTGAGTCTCCTATATAGTATTCCCTACCCCTTTTTAAACATGTTATTTTTAAAATCTATTTTGACATGGTTACAGAATCAAAATATGCAAAACACTGGAAGAGTAAAAAGTCAGAATTTTCCAAACTTCATTGATTTTTCTTGGAGGTAACTCCCTCTGGAGTTGACCCCTTGTCTGTCAGGTCATTGTATTGTGGTGGCTCGAATGTTAACATGAGGTGCTTTGTGCAGAAGTGTCGCTGAGACAACTGAGGTGTGTCTGACCGAAGCCAGGGTGTTTTCCATCACCGCGTGTGCATCTGAGAGCTGGACGAAAAATCAGGAAGACCACAAAAGAACTGAAATACTGCAATGGTGGTGTCGGCAAGGAATATTGGAAGTACCATTGCATCTGTTTTAGGAGGAAGCGGTGTGGCCAGAATGCTTCTTAGAAGTGAGGATGATGAGATTTTGTCTCACGTACTTCATACCTTGTGACATGTTACCACACAAGTACCACGTTGCAACTCTTGGTAAAGTAGAAGGTCAAGAGAAAGATCCTTGAAGAGATCGATTTACACAGTGACTGTGCCAGCGGACTCCAGACATAACAATTGTGAAACTGGTGAGGCCAGGCAGGGTCTTGCTCCACTGTCTGTGGGGCCACTATCACTCTGAGCATGCTCTGTGCCCATCACAACAAGAGGTTTAGTGTGTATTTGTGAGATGCCTTTTGGATTTTCTGAGTCTCTTGCATAGCATTCCCTACCCTTCTTTAAACTTTTTTTCTTTTTCCCAAACTATTTTGATATGATTAATGAGTCAAAACATATACAAAAAAGTTGGAGTAAAAAGTCAGATTTTTTTTTCCCCACATTTTTCTGAGGGTAGTTCATTCCTATGTAAGATTTCCCCTCTTCATGTTTAGGCTGTATTAATAGACCTACTATTGTGCATTTTGCTCCCTCCTTCCCCCAACACACTTCTAGAGACCAGGTCACCTCAGTTTGTAGATTTCTCCCCTTTGTTTGTTAGCTTTTTGGTAATAAGCCCATTCTGCTGTGATAAAGACAACAAAAAAGACCCCAACAAGGCAAAAGCCTGTTGCTGTCAGCTTGAAGCCCTGTTTAATGTCTCTGGTCTGCTCGTGTGTGGTGGGTATCTGAGCTCTTTATGGAATCACGGCGCCATGAGGTGGGCATGTAGAGCGCTAATCTGGGTCTGTCTGTCTTCTCTGTGAGCACCAGACCTGTTCCTGATGGGTGCTGCCTTTTATGAGATGTTTGAGTAAAAGATGGGCATCCTCGGTCCTCCCCCTGCCCCAGTCAGCTGCCGCTGAGCCTGCTTTGTACTCCAGGGGCCCATTTTGGATCAGGCAGCCAATTTGTCATGAGTTAGCAACCATCCTGAGCAGCTGTCTGGAGTCGTGGCATTGTAGACTCGGAACTGCAGTGTGATTTTATTCAGTATGACATCTCTTAAACCAGCAATACTCCTTATGCTGAAGTTCATCTTATTGAATGTCCATGCTGTCAAGAGGCTGTCCAGTGAGCCGATCGCGTTGTTGGCTTGTGAGGAAGGGAGGGTTTAGTTCCTCAAAGACGTTTGCTTTTTTGGTGGCCATAGTTGCCATCGGCCTGTCTTCACATCTGTGCTGGGGAAGGCTGCCGTGGTGGGTGAGTTCTCTCGTTCCCTGCGCTATTGCCTCTCTGGTGCTGAGACTTGGTGGGCAGTAAGTAGCTAGGGTTCAACAAATGGACTACTGTACTGGTTAGTAAAGGCTCTGACTAAGGCATTGATTGAAGGGTTTCAAGCCTTCACTGTGTCCTGTCAGCCTTTGTAGACACTTGCAGTGAAAGATAGGAGAAAACAGTGCTCACAGGGCTGGTTTCTTCAGGGGACCTTTGTCTTCACAAGAGCCGTGAAGAGGAGCTAGCAGTCCAGGCACTGAAAATGGGCTGGAGTGAGCGTGTGTGTGTGTGTGTGTGTGTACACCTTCACTCCATCCTTCATCTCAGCAGGCCCTGGCAGTCTCTGTGGCCCGAGTTGCACAGCTTAGTGCTGCTTCCTTCACACCTGGTGTAAGGTTTCTAGGCATGTGTGCAACCTGATAACAGACAGCGCCTGTCGTAGCAGTCGAGAGATGGACTGGCAGGCGGCTTAGGTTACTCCGCGATCCTGATAAGAGCCTTCGATCCAGGTGGGTGACTTCTGCCGGTTAGGAGGTGACCTGCCTTCGCCCTCCCCTGTAGGAATTGTGGTCTCTGTGGTGTATCAGGACTCAGCATCTGGATCCAAGGCAGTTTGGGGAATTTGGCGAGGATGTCTTGGGAAACCACACTCTTGGGAAACACAGGTCTTGCCTTAGAGAAGGCGAGGCTTCTGAAATGTTGGCACATGGCCGCAAAAGGAGCACGAGCACAAGAAATAGGTAAAGCCTGAGGATGAGAAATTGCAGCTCCTTGTTCCACCTCTTAACCTAAAACCCAGTGAAAGAGTTGGTTGAGCCCTTCAGTACTAGATGCGAGACACAGTGTTGAGTAAGACTTGAGTCTGTATTGGAAAAGTGGATGTGTCTGTAGGTAATTCAGCATTCTGTGACAGTAGCTTCGCATGCAGTAGACACAGAGTATGTGTTAAAGTGTAATGCTTCAGTAACATACTATGTATACTTCAACCTGAGCAACAATCACACAGTGTCTGAACATTCCCATTCTCGCTTCAGACTGCCTACATTCCCATTCTGTCTCTAGACATACATAGCTGGGTGTCTTTGGGGCAGGTCACTTAACCTCTCTGTGTTTCAGTTTCTCTTTGTTCAAATAGGAGCCCAGTGTTGCAGCTACCTTCTCCCCGCCAGAAGCTTTCAGAAACTCTCACACCTGTCTTTAATGACCTCAGTATAGGAAAGTGTTTTGCTGTATCATTTGAAATAGCAAAAGGTGGAAAACAAACAAAATGTACTTTGATAGGAAATTTGTTAAGTAAAAGAAAGTATGAATCCTAACGCATAGCCAATAAGAAGAATTAAGGATGGATGGATGAATCTGACCTTATCACTGGTTGGCTTTTCAGTAGCGTGACCTACTACTACATGGTATGTAGGCTATTGATTTGTATTTTGGTGAAGTCTAACAGACTGTCAAAGGAACGGTGGTGGCACAATAGTTAAATACTTGCCTATTACCTGAATGTTTGCAGGTTTAACCCCTCCTCTGTTACAAGGAAGAAAAATGTTGCAATTTCCTTCCATAAAGATTAAAGCCTTGGTTCCTATGAGGCAATTCTAAGGAGGTTGATTTCATTCAGCCTCTTCCATCCTGGGAGAGCTGCAGACGATTTCTCAAGGAATAAGCATATGTATTAAATATGAATTTGCCTTCTCTAACCACAGTTATTCTAACAACATTCATGAGCTCATCCTATGTCTTATTCACCATCATCTTATCCAATGCCCTGTAGGGTGTCTGTGAGTTAGAATCCTCTTGTCAAACAGGATTTGAATGGACTTAGGACACTCCCCAGAATAGATCAAGTGTGAAAATCGTGTGAAAAGTATATAATTTGCCACAATTTGTGGGATTAAAGAAAGTATATATACATGTACGTATCACCTCATTGCCAGGAAACACAAGACTGGCTGGGTTCAGTGGTTATCCCTGATGAGGGATGCTGCATGATGAAAGTATAAGGGTATGGGGGAAGACAATTCCCATTGATTACCTTTTTTTTTTTTATATATGTGTGTGTCTACTAATTATTTTTTATCATTTTATTGGGGCTTTTACAGTGTCAAACACATTTGCATGTATGTTGTCATCATTCTTTTCAAGACATTTTCAACTTGAGCCCTTGGTATCAGCACCTGTTTTTTTTCCTCTCTTCCCCACGCTCCTTCTCTCATGAACCCTTGTTAATATATAAATTATTATTTTCATATCTTATACCGACCGCTGTCTCCCTTCATCCAAGTTTCTGTTGTTCACCCCCCTTGGGGTGGGAGTGGGTTATACGTCTATCATTGTGATCGTTCCTCCATTCTCCCTCCACTTTCCCCATACCATGGTATTGCTACTCCTATTATTGATGCTATCGAATTTGTCCCGGATTCCATGTGTGGAGAGCTCTTATCTGTACTAGTGTACATGCTCTGGTCTAGCCAGATTTGTAAGGTATAACTGGGGTCATGATAGTGATGGGTGGGGAGGAGCATTAAAGAACTAGAGGAATGTTGTTGGACTCATCGGTGCTATACTGCACCCTGACTGCTTCCTCCCTTCCTTGTGATCTTTCTGTGAGGGGATGTCCACTGTCTCCAGATGGGCTCTGGGTCTACATTCCGACCTTCCTTGTATGCATCAAAATGGTTGTTTGGGGTCGTCTGATTCCTGCTTCTATTGACACCTTATGTCACACAAGCTAGTGTGCTTTTTCCATGTGGGCATTGTTGCTTCCAGCTAGATAGCCACTTTATCTTCAAGCCTTTAAGACCCCAGGTGCTATATCTTTTGATAGCTGGGCATCATCAGCTTTCTTCACCACATTTGCTTATGAACTCATTTTGGTTTCAGTGATTGTGTTCAGAAGGTGAGCATGTGTATATATTTCTTACTCTAAAAGCAATTTATTAAAATTACATAGTAATAAGCTCTAGAAAGGAATGGAGCAGCAACATACATACAGGCCTTCATGGTGCTTCACAGATTGTGCTTTTGTTTTGTTTGACAAGTTGAAGGCTTATGATGGCCCTGTATCCAACAGCAATTCTGACTTCCTTTCTCTGGACTCTTAGTACTTTTCACAGTATTTCAAGCTTTTTCTTCTTTTCCTCGCAGTACTTTTTGACACTTCATCCACATATATACACTTCAGTAGTTCAATCATATAAGAAGAGTTGTAGTCGTTACCACAATTAATTTTAGAACATTTTCTTCTTTTACTATTGTTATTTGTGTAATTATTTTTTAATTGTGGCAAAAGTATGCACAACAAGACATTTTCCAGCTCAACAACTTCTACATGTATCATTCCGTGCCACTGATTATACTCTTTGTTGCAAACCATTATTGATAACCTTTTCCAAGTTATTTCACCACCATTAATATAAACTCAGTGCTTCCTAAGTAAAACCCTTTTCTCCTTCACCCACGGAAACCATTGGACAAATTGGATTGTTTTTAGTAGTTTTCTTGATACAATATTCATATATTATACACTCGTGTAGTTAAGGTTCTTTTAAAATAGTTGTATATTACTTCATCACATTCAGTTCTAATATGTCTCCTCCCCTGCCCCCAAACCAGGGAATCAACTTTGTCTCTATGTATCCACTCCTGTGTTTCATAATCTGGTAAACCTAGCAAACAATAAAAAAACCAAAATGAAACAGAGGAAATAATAATAATATAAAAATTTTAAAAACTTCCCACAAAGCAATCCTGAACGCCTTTCGTTGGAAGGATTTCAGGAAGTTGAGAAAGTTGGGAGTGATTATTCTTTTTTCAAGCTGTTCATGTGGTTATGGACCAAAGGTGAAAACTTTGAATTCCTTATCCAAATCCAAACATTTTCCAATTATACTATATTGTTTAACTTACCCACTTCATCCTATTCTGAGTAAATGCCATGCAAGCAAGAAAAAAAAAAAAAGATTAAAGAGAGAGAGAGCAAAGACCACAATACTTTAAACAATATTTAAAAAGCCAGAGAAGAAATTTCTTTTGTAGAACGAGCGAGAAATATTTGAACCTAGAGCAAATTCAGGTTGGGTCAAGAGGAAAGGCAACTGACCAAGCGTCTCACACCATGTTCAACAGTTATCTGATTGCAAAGCTGTTTGAGTCCCTTTGGCTAGAGGGGAACTGCCAGAGGCTTAATCTGACCAGACACTGCAGATGGATTTTGAACTCCTACTGTCCTCCTTAGCCTTCTACAGATGGAGTGATCACAATGTAAGCTCTGATACTTTTTCCTTCATCACATTTGGATTTTGTTATCATCTTTGGATCACACAGATTCGTGTGCTTCCTTGATGTGGCCTTAGTTGATGCCTCACATAGATGGCTGCTTGTTTGAATACAAGCCTTTCAGACCCCAGACACTAGTCCAGTTGATAGCCAGGCACCATCTGCTTGTTTCACCACACCTTGCTGTAGCACTCTTATCTTCGGTGATCGAATCATGAAGGTATAAGAATTATGTGGAAGCCCAGATCCTTCTGCTTGTCGATGGGTTTTGAATGACTGAAGTTTACTTGAATGGTCATATTATAATCAAAACAAAAACCCAAACCAGTAAGAAAAAAAACAAGCCCCCAATAAACCAAAGAAACAAAAAAGAAAAACATTGTCTATCATACCCCTGGGGTATATGGCAATTGCATTGATAACATCAATCATTTATCGAATGGGTTAGCATTTTAAGATACTCTTTATAAGAGGAGTTTATGTGAGTATAGCCCAATTAGGAGCTGCAATCCATGAGTTATTGCTTTGTACAGATTGATTTTTTGATAGATTGAGCTCTATTTGCATTGAGCATGCTAAGGGAAAAATTCCTATATAATTTCTTACCAGGGCAGATCCGTGCCTCTCAGATTAAGACCTGTCAAATTAATGCAAGGGCAACCTTGAGGTGCTAATTATATGGTGGCTGTGGGTCCCCTGTCACTATGTGCCCACCATCCAGGGGTTCCACCCAAGGTCCAGCAACCACCGTTTCTACAGTCTTGGGGTGGTCATCTTTTACTTTATCTCCCATCAGAATATTTCAGTCCTAAGTCCAAAGGTGTAGGTAATTTTGAGGTAGGACTCAGACCCTTCAGTCGGGCTTCCACGTAGAATCCTTCTGGTGTGGCCCTTCAAATATTTCTGTAATGGTTTTGCACATCTAGGCTGTAGTATTGTACAAACTTAACTTTTTTTATATGCCCAGGTACCGTGTATCTCTTGTGATATTTGCATTGTTGCTGTGGTGTGGAACCTAGTCTTTGTGATCTCTGAGGTGTGCTTGTCCTTCAGACCCATGAACTGGCTACTTTTTAGGGCAGTGAATAAAGATATGTATGGGCACAAGTGTGCCAGTTTTATATGCTGCCAACAGAGCAAAATTTGTCTGCCGACCACTTCAATTTTGCCCATCATGTTGTTGATTGGACTGTAAGGTGCTTCTAGTGTGTGTTTGTCTTTCTCAATGAGAGCACACCCTCTGATTGTGTGGGAAATTCAGACTCAGAAGCCCTGTGTAAAGTTGGCATCGTGACTTTGTTTTATTTTGGTCAGGGATTGGCTCAGTCATTTCAGAGTGGGGACAACTTTACAAAACAGTGGAAGGGGAAGTAAATCAGAAATTCAGAGCCCAGAACTGCCTGCCAGTGCTACTGTGGGAGCAGAGTGGCGGGGATTCTGATTCCGGGGAGGGGGGGCAGGTCGCAGCAGGGAGATGTGCCCTGGGAGAATGTTCTGCAGAAGGACTGCTAGAGATTGAGTGTGTGACCAGGGCGAAGGCAATCAGAGAGGCTGGAGCAGGACACTCTGCCAGAAGGACAATATGTACAAAGCTATGATATGAGGGAAAGGTTGGTGGTCCTTTGGGGTTCGGATGGAGGGTATGAGGTAGAAGAATAGTGATAAAGCCTATTGGGTGGTGATGGCTGGATCACCCTGCCCCCCAAGGCACATCCCTCACAGTGATAGGTAGAGGATCGCACTAGCTTTGTTCATTTAAACAGGGAAGGGGAACAAGAAAGCCTGTGCCTGGTTGTGCTGTACATCGTGCTGCCTTCTTGCCGACTTGCTGCTTTTTCTTCTTTTTCCCAGTTCTCTATATCCTGGAAGAGGCTTTCCCACAGTCTGAGTGCCTCATGGAAACAATTTGAACTTTCTGTTTCCTTTCATAACACTTGGATTTATGTTCAGTGCTTTCTACCCGGCTGGTATGCTTTTGCACTTCTACTAGACTAGCGTGCACGTTATAGCAGGGAAGGAGTGCTGGGACAAGAACGCTTGGTCCGTGAAGCACTTTCAGATCATATTATGAACTGTGAAGTGCTTAATCTCCACAGTAGGCCTGGGTACGTGAGGCAGGCAAGTGAGGTTCCCACAGCTCCAATATCTTGGCAGGGTTGGTTGGTCATGCCTCTTAAGGAGAATGTTTCTCCTTTAAAGCTCAACTGGTCATCACTTTGAATCCACTCACAGCCTAAACTATTCTGGAAAGCTTGCGCTAAACCTGGTCAGATCCTTCTGAGTTATGAGAGAGGGATGGAAATAGACCGTTTCAGCTAAAAATAATTTTGCTCACAAGTTACCAAAAATGGCTGACTAGAAATGCTTTTAAAAGTCCACGGCTAAGCTACCATAAGCTAAGGGTCACAAAAAAGCTTTTGAGCCCTTTTTGAGAAAGGACTGGCTCAATTTTGCCAAAGCTCTTGGCAGACTTCAGAGACAAAAACTGGAGGGAATCGTTTGGCCTCGGGTTCCGTAGAGGCCTCGAGAGTCCCTAACTGGAGCTTACGTGCTGCCTGTCTCTTCTCACAAGTTTGTAGGAGGCCCGAGGGTAGGTGAAAACAGACCATTCCATCTAAAGATAATGTACCATTTATACCAATTGATTATTGAAGACACATCTGTTGCAGGGCCCTTTTTCCTCTGAGAGGGTATTTGTTGGTTGGGGCAGTGGAGTGAGTAGGGTGGCTAGTGCTGGCTCTTCAGCATGTGGGATTCGCCACAGCACAGTGTCAACCTCTTACACCCATTCAATTGTGGCAGTAGTCCCATTCATGGGCGGCACTTCTTCTTTGCAGTACAGGCTGGTACTGTTGGGATTTTTGTGTGATGTTTCTGACTAAAACCTTATGGTATGTAATGGTCACTCATTGGCTTTCTTGGCAGCAGCATTTTATGCCATCGGTTGCCATCGGTGGCCATTGGTCGAAGAAGAGAGAACCTGCATGACTTCTCTTGAGGTTGCCTAGCATTATAGAAGAAAAACTCGAATTAGAGTGAAATGGAGATATGTGTTGTCGTCTCCTACCCCCACCCCCTCTTCATAAAACCACTCTTTTAAATACAGGCATTGTTTACCCAGGAGAGTTTTCCTTCCCGAAATTAACAAATAATTCATCAGGCATCCCGTGTGTCGGAGCTTAAAGCAGAGGACTCCGACTTCCATCACTAAGGGAAAGAACGGTAGCTTGTAGTTAAGGGTGGTATTGATGTTTTGCGGAAAATCAGGGACATTTTCAAAGTGAGTCCTATTCCACTGGAATACACATTCTTCAAGAAGTGGATTAAAAGGACTGCCCATTTTCGTGCCAGTTGAAATGGACCTGAGAGTTTCTTTACTTTAAGACTACACAGCAGGCCAGGAGGGTAGCCAGAGGCACATCACCCCAAGCTGAATGAACTTTGGTAAACTGGGAAGAACAGGCTCAAGGGGACGAACAGTGGGAGCAGCCAGAAGACATAAACTGGAACAGGGTTGAGATGTGGGCCTTTGAGGACTTTGTGCTGGTGGTGGTGTTGACAGAATAGCTTCCCAAGGTGGGGGCTTGTGGGTGGAGGTGGCGCGCCCTGGATAGCAGACTGGATAACTTGGAGCCCCAGCTTTGAAAGGGCTGTCAGTTTGAGTGTTGAAGCAATTGAAGCTTAGGCGCTGACATAATTGAGGGAGCAGAGAAAAAGTCACGAGGGTTAAGAAAGTATGAACCTGACCTCACTGGTTCTTTTGTCACCCAGGGGACATTGGGCAATCAATGTCTAAAGACAATTTTGATTGCTGTAAGTGGAGGTGCTATTGGCATCTAGTGGGTGGAGGTCAGCGTCGCTGGTAAACATTGGACAGTGTAGGACAGCTGCCCACAGCAAAGACTTCTTTGGCCTGAAGTGTCTGTCATGTTGTGGTTGAGGAACTCCGCATTCCCTTTTGCTGGGTAACAGCAGCAGAATATGCTTAGCTCTCTCCCCCACTCTATTTTGTAGAACTTTGCCCATCCACTTGCCCTTTTTATTTGGGCACCCTATGTGGCAGAGACCATGTTAGGTAGGCATTAGAATATAAAGATGAGCTTGTTGCCGATCTCCTTCCGCCGCTCCGCGCGCACCTTCTCAGCGCGTCTGCTGGCCGGCGGGAGCCGGTGAACCCGGCCTCGCTGCGAGGCAAGATGCTGCTCATCGAGAACGTTGCTCGGAGGCACCACGGTCTGGGACTACACCCAGATGAATGATCTGTAGCGGCATCTCGGCCCCCGGGGCCTGGTCGTGCTCGACTTCCCGTGCAACCAGTTTGGCCACCAGGAGAACGCCCAAAACCAAGAGATCCTGAATTCTCGGCATGGCCGCGGGTTCAAGCCCAACTTCTCATTGAGAAGTGCGAGGTGAATGGCGCCCACGCACACCCGCTCTTTGCCTTCTTCCTGGAGACCCTGCCAGCGTCCAACGACGATGCCACCACACTCATGACCGACCCCAAACTGATCACCTGTCATCTGTGTGCCGCAACGACATCGCCTGGAACTTCGAGAAGCTCCTGATTGGCATGATGGTGTGCCTGTGCGCAGGTACAGCCGCCCCTTCCAGACCAAAGACCTCGAGGCCAACAGCCAGGCCGTGCTCTGCCGTGTCTAGAGAGCGTAGCCCTCCAGCAGGCTGCCAGGCAGCCACTCAGCTGCCTGCAGTAGGGACTTCATCAATGAGGGTGTTTCTTCTAAAGAGTGGAGGAACCCGTGTGTCTGGAAAACTACCTCAGGTGGGCACTAGTTCTGCATGTCCCAGCCTGCCCCACTCCTCCCAGCCCAAGACAAATAAAGCTCCTCATGTAAGCAAAATATATATATACACACATATATATGTATATATGAATTAGCCATCACCTTTTTTTTTTTTAAAGGGGGAGTGAGGGGAAAGAGGAGCTTTTATTTATTTATTTTGTTTGTTTGTTTATTGTTTTTGTGGGCATCACTGCCCCTGGTGGTTGTGGGCGCTACCCAGCCGCCACTGGATTTGAACCACCAAGCCCATGGGCTGTAGTTCTGCACTCAACCACTTACGCCACCGGGGCTCAGCCCTAGCCATCACCTTTTTAAAAAGCTTACTTCAAACTGCAAATTCGCCTGCAAACCTATTCCAGCAAATTGAAACAAATGAAAACTCAAAACATAGGTAAAGCCACTTTGAGCATCATGTGTAATTGTAGTTCCTTCCCCAGAGGCACCAGGTCCTGTCCGTGTGAGGGTTCCCTCCCCAACTTGGAGTTTCTTCTTCTGTTACTTGCTTGGCTCAGAAGTTGCATTTGTTAAAATTGTCCCAGGCTATAGGGACTAGGTGTTAGGCTTTTCTTTCTGGTGTCTATTTTATGTGAGGCACAATTTTCACTCTAAATGTTTGCTGAATAATGAATGAATGAGCAGAAAGAAAGTAATGAGCAAAAAAGGTTGCCAACTCCTAGAAATGGCCTTCAGGTTGTGGAAGGCTGTGAGGTGTGCTTATAGGAAAAATGAATTCATGTCAAGAGGTGGAAGAAGTATTGAAAGAAGGAGAGGAAAAAGCAAAGCTCTAGGGGTGCCTGCTCACAATGGAAGGAGGGCACCAGAATACCAGCTGCCTGAGCTGGTAGACCAACCAGGAGGGCCGAGAAGGGAGAGAGCTCCTTCTTGTATGTGACTGGAGAGTTGAAGGGGAGGTAGCAGGATCTGAGACTTTGGAGAAGGCTTTTGCCACTTAGGAGGAGCCCACTAGTACCGTGGCACTACTTAAGGGCTGATGTTCCTTTGGGAATATGGGTGTGATAGAAATCTCCCCACGTTCTTGGATGATCTTGATAGATTCTTGTCATGTATGAGGGACTTCACGAAGTTTAAGGCAGTGATTCTCAACCTTCCTCATTCTGCATTCTGCGACCCATTACCATAGTTCTTCATGTTGTGGTGACCCCCCCTCCCACCCCAACCATAAAATATTTTCACTGATACTTCATAACTGTAATTTTGCTACTGTTAGGAATCAGGTGACCCCTGTGAAAGGGTCTCTTGACCCACAGGTTGCGGACCGCTGTTGAAGGAAACAACATTGAGCAGGCAGGTGAACCGTCTTGTCCTCAGAATGCATTGGAAAGGGCGTTTTGCCTCCACCTACCTGTGACCAGCTGTGGGAGGGACAGTCTCCCATGGAGTCTTGCCTTAATGGAGATCACTATGGGAGTGGGAGTGGGGGCACATAGACATGACTCATGCTCTGACTGCCTTGGAAAGAGAGACCCTGGAACAATGTGAGCATCTCTATCTACTCCAGCACAAGTGTCCTCATCATGGCCTTGTTCCCACTCCGGTCTTCCCACCTGTTTTTGCCCTGTGGTGGGCATGTCCTCGTGTATCAATTTCATGATTGGGAGTCTAAGGGTGAAGTTTAGCATGTCAATCTGGAGATAGCCAATGAGGTCTCTGTGTAAGCATGGCTTTCTCTTGAGGATTCTGGGAAGTCTCGCGTTATTTCCCAGTTGAGGAAGAGAGACTTGACTCAGTTTCTGAGATGGCGAACTACTGACGAGATGACAGCATGCTGATCAATCCTGATTCCTGGAGAATGGAGGAGCCTGAGGAGAGGCCACATGGGCTTGCCCTGATGGAGCCAAACCTTTGAGGTCGGAGAAGCCACGTGGAAACTCTTGACAGTGCTGAGATGGTCTGGAGGCCACAAGAAGAACCCTGCAAGTGCTGAGATGCTTCTACTGCCACTGAACACACAAGACTATACACCCACTTGCTGGTTATTGTCCTGGTGTTATCGCATGTGCTTCGTAAGTTGCATGTGCTTTGTAAATCAGATGGAGACTTTATAGACTGGTATCAGACATAGGGGCTAATAGCAGACTTATGAGTTTGAACTGAACCGGCTTGGGATGCTTTCTCAATGTTTCATTCCTCTTGTATATAAACCTTTTCCTTATAACCATATGCGTGTCTATGAATTTGTTTCTCTAGTCTACCCAGACTAACACACCCCCTCACAAACACTTACCTTTTCAACCTCATGGATCTTCAGAGCTGTCCTGCGACTTTCTCGTGTTGGCTTCCTTAAGCTCCCTTTGAAAACAGACAATTTAATAAAATCCTTGCTGGTCCCCACAGTAATAGCTGTCACAGTGACCTGATTGGCATCAGAAAAACATACCAAAGGAGAAGGGGACAAAAGGGCAAGTGGCATCGGCTGTTTACCTTTGTTACTGATGGATGGGCTGTCATGGGAGACAAAATTATGAGTTGATGAGCAAAGTGTGGATGGGGCTCCTGTTACAAAGAAGGCCACCTTTGTTACCTCCTTATTTCCCCACCCAACCCTTCCAGTCCCTTTATATCACATCCAAGGCCCTCAGGAGGTCTTGTTTGAAATGCCACTAAATGCGGCAGGGTAGATGGGAAAAGGTTCTGTAAGGACTTGGATCTAGATGGGTAGATGAGGTAGAAACTCAGACTGTTAGATTCTAGCTGGCAGTGGAAAAATCTTTCCAAGTTTTAATTTTTTAACAAGAAAGACCCAATTGTCATGCAAAATTGCATCACTGCTTTTTCTTTTTTGGGGGCATCACTGCCCTCTAGTGGGAGTGGGAAGCCCAGCCTTGCTCCTGGAGAGCTACTGCTGGATTTGAACCGCCAAGCCAGTGGGCCGCAGTCCCACACTCAACCACTCCGCCACCGGGACTCAGCTAGAGTTGCTATATACACTTGCAAGGGAGATCATACAGAAGAAAAAGAGGACTTGGAGACAAAGCTAAGACCACCAAGACCACTTGAGTGACTTTAGCTTTAAAAAAAAATTTTTTTTTTGACTTTAGCATTCTTTTTAATGAAGTGGTCATTAATTACTGTGACTGTAAAAGCCGTTATCATGGGAAATGTTTCTTGGGCCTTGCAAATAGATACAGACTCATCTACTGCTGCACCATCTTGGGTCCTTTCATTGTTTCCAGGTTCCTCAGCGACTCTCTATGGGAATTAACTGCAAGAATCGTACACGGGATGTACTACCTTAAATGTTTTATGGTATTTGTGGAAGTGATAAATGAACTTCTATAGTGAAAAGCACACGGAAGAAGGAATGTAGAGAGATCTATTTAAAACTCAAGTCTTTTAGAACAGTGTTGTGGACGGCCAGGTTAGCCTCTGGATGTGTTGAAGGAGGCTGTCATTGGCTCGTAACCCTTCTCTGTGGACCTCTTCTGAAGGCAGACTCCTGTCTCCCTCCAGGTGTTTGGCTGGTGAGTTGGAAGAGTTCACACCGCTTCTGCTCATCTGAATTTTGGAGAGAAGGCTGCGCAGCAGTTACCTTGGAGGGTGGGTGTTAATGAAAACCATTTGAGCTGTAGGCCAGGAATTTTGAGGAATGGATGTCTGGTTGTAGGTGACTGGGTTACAAAAGAATGCTTATTAACTCTCTGTGGCTTATATGAACAGGGCCCATTAAATCCATATCAGTGTGTTCAGACCCCGTACTTCTCCTACCTTTCAAGCCCCGAACTGTTCTTGTTGGGGAAATGTAGTCTTTCTCATTGCACGGTTCCTCATTTTGGTAGCCTGGGCCAGAACTTCAAGGACGATGTGCGATCTTTGGGGCCAGAATAAAAGTAGAGTCTTAAGTTCAGAGGTTTGCTGCCTTCTAGTTGAGCATGGAAACAAACACTCTTCTGTTAGGTCCCCCCTTTCCGTCAGCAGCAAAGTGTTTATAACATCATTATCTTCTAAGGAACTAGAGGACCCTGCCTCCCCAAGGACCATTTTTCCTCTAAAACTCAGCAGTCTGATATTGTTTGTTGTTCAAGTCAACAGTGTCTTGCCTTTACAACGATCTTAAAATAAATTTTCTCTTGTACCATGGTGTGGGAGACACTTTGTGAGAATGGTGTCCCCCACGTTGTCTTAGGTGGTCTTTAGGCTTGGCAGCGAATCAGCTCCTGCTGCCTTCATTAGGTAAAGAATCTTAAGTGAGTGAGAACGGAGAAGAAACTTTTTGTTTGGGAGAGAAAAGAAAGCAAGCTTTTCTGGGGCCAGAATTCACCCCCTTCCCTCCGAGTTGCAGTTGGTCTCACAGCAGCTGTTTCCAGCTGTCCTTGGGATTTTGCCCAGGCCCCTTGGGCTGGCTGGCTGCGGTGACTCACACAGCTGGGCTGTTTTCCATGGTGATCCGACCCCAGCTTCTCAAGATGTAGGCCTAGGAGGAAAAGGGTGACTTCTGTTGCACTGGAGCCGATTTCCTGAAGGTGTCTGGGTGTGATTTTTCTTTGAAAGCCATGGCCCAGGAAGATCACATTGCTGGGGAAGGGCAGGCCCACGTGTTCCGCTGCAGCAGGGAGTGTTTTTCTACCAAGCTGAATGTTCGATCACTGCCTTTTACAAGAATGCCCCTCCCAAACCTTCCACTCAGAACAGAGGGCAGCTTTCCTGTATAAGTAGATGTCGGGAAGGCTGTGCAGTGGGTGGATGGCTGTTGAAACTTCAGGTAAGGAAAATGTGGGTGGTGTTCTTATCTTAGAAGCCCTGAAGGGGTTGTGCTTAACGCACTGGACTGCAGACAGACAGGTCTGCACTTCGAAGCCATCAGTGCTATCGCAGGTGAAAGATGAGACTTTCTGCTCTCCGAAAGAGTTACGGTCTCGAAACCCCCAGGGACAGTGCTGCCCTGCCTGTAGGCTCGCTATGAGTCCCCACCGACTCCGTGGCAGTGAATGTGAGTTCTTGGTTTTGATGCTTCTTGAGAAGATTTGGCTTCTCCTCATTTTTCAGCATGGCCCCCCTGCTGCCTCCCAGGAAGCATTGCGCTTCCCTCCTCTTTCCCTTTCAAGAAGGCCATCCACCTTTGGCCAGCGTGGGGATCTATACGACTCTGTCTTGACTGACTGACTGGATCGTTTAAGTATTTGAGACACTGTTTACTCTTCCCTGGGTAGACGGGCTCTGGGCTCATGTTTCTAGAATAACAAGCTTGGGAAGATGTCCTCTGGGCCTGCACTTTTAACTGGGAGCCCCTCACCACATGTGACTGCCACACTCTGGAAATGGTGCTGGTCTGAATTAGGATGTGTTGTGATCAAGACTCAGTACCACACAGAACAAAAGACTTTATTTTTGTATGTTCTTGCTGAAATGCTAATGTTTGGATATATTGGATTCAATAAGCTATATTATGAAAAGTAATCTCACTTGTTTTTTTGAACCTTTTTTTTTAATGTGGCCACTAGAAAATATAAACTATGCACATAGTTCATATTTCTGACTCCTTGATTTTGTGCTGTTACTAGAAGAGAAGGCACTGCAGTATTTGTTTGCTCTTTATTGGTTGGTTCTTTTCTAGACCCTTTGAGAACCCTTTAATGGTAGTTAGGTCTTCACAGCCCTGTATGCTACTATACCATACTTTGTATCCTAGGTGTCTACTGCTTTGTGTGTTAGTCTGGGTGCACTAGAGAAACAAATTCACAGACACTCATGTGTATAAGAGAAAACTTTATATACAAGAGCAATTGAACATTGAGAAAACATCCTGGCCCAGTCCAAATCAAGTCCATAAGTTCGATATTAGCTCTTATGTCCGATGCCAATCTAGAAATTTCTCATCAGACTCACCTAGCACATGTAATGATACTGAATGCAGGACGAACACAGGCTGGTGGGTGGAAAGTCTTGTGGATCCAGTTGAGGTAGAAGCATCTCAGTGCTGGCATTGGTGCCCATGTGTGGCTGTATCAGGGTAGCTCCATCAGGCTCAGTGACAGGGAATGTGTGTCCCACCTCCAGCAAGCTATTTATTTCCTTAGCGCCTTCAAATAAGGTTACCAAACTGCACCTGGTTGGCAGGCTAAACTCTACCCATTCATTCGTAAGAGCAGGGGTCCTCAAACTACTGCCCGTGGGCCACATGCGGCCCGTCAAGGACATTTATCCAGCCCGCCAGGTGTTTTTGCCACGGCCGCTGTTCTGCTTAGAGCTGACTCATCCCGGGCCCGCAGTGAATTTATTCATATATGTATATTTTTCTAAACTATAGTCTGGTCCTCCAACGGTCTGAGAGACAGTGAACTGGCCCCCTCTTTAAAAAGTTTGAGGACCCCTGCATAAGAGTCTTAAAGTGACAACAGATTATGTAACCACCACACTCTGTAACAAATTACTTGGAAATTTTGAGGCTTAAAACAACAACTATTTACTCTTCTGACTTTCGAGACTTTAAATCTTTACAGAAGCAGGCAGCCTTTCTCCACAGAGTGACTGGTAACTTTTTTTTTTTTAATTTTACTACTAATTTTCAAGTTTTTGTTTATTTTGACCTTGTTGAGAAGATACACAGTGAAAGACCGATTCAGTGACATCAATTACATTCTACAAGTTGTAACTAAGTAATTTGTTGTAATTTTTTAAGGTCTCTTTTCAATTCTTTTTTTAAAAAAAAATCATTTTATTGGGGGGGCTCATACAACTCTTAATTACAATCCATACATCCTTCCATTGTATGTTAAGCACATGTGCGTTTGTTGTCCTCATCATCCTCAAAACATTTGCTTTCTATTTAAGCCCTTTGTATCAGCCTCTCATTTCTCTCCTCCTCCCTACTGCCCCCTCCCTCAGGAACCCTTGGTAATTTATAAATCCTTATTACTTGTCATGTCTCACACTGTCGATGTCTCCCTCCCTTTACCCACTTCCCTGTTGTCCATACCCCAGGGAGGAGGTTATACGTACATCCTTATAGTAGGAGGTTATACGTACATCCTTTCTACCCCACCTTCCCTCCACCCTCCTGGTATTACCACTGGTTCTGAAGGGATCATCTGTCCTGGATCCCCCGTGTTTCTGGTTCTTATCTTTACCAGTCAGTGTACATGCCCTGGTTTAGCTGGATTTGTAAGGCAGAATTGGGATCATGATAGTGGGGGGAGGAAGTACTTAAGAACTAGAGGAAAGTTGTATGTTTCATTGTTGCTTCGCTGTACCCTGACTGGGTCGGGCTCATCTCCTTCCCTGGGACCCTCCACAGGGGATGTCGACTGAACTTTTGAACTGCTGACCTGGTACCTTTTCTGCTCATCTGCATTGTTAGCATACCTGTATTTTACTGACTTGTCTCTGATGATAGTGAGAACATCATAATTTTGCAGCAGTATTATTCTGAATAAATTTCTGAAGGTAAAAACTGATGTATAGCCAAAATAGTCCCACTTGTGGATTTGACTTTGCACTGACATTGAACGCTGCTGTGTGCATTATGAGCTCTTTCATTCGTTCCTCACTTGATTCATAGCGGAAAGAGCCTGTAGGGACATTACATGGATCCATGTGTACTTTCACAGCGCATCTCTCTCAAGTACAATGCCGTCCCCTTTGGGATCTCTACTTCTGAAAGGCTTAAAGTACAGAAGCGGATCCTGACTTCTTACAAGTAGGGAAATGGGAGTGAGTTTCTTTGCTAATAGTATGGTGCACTTGTTCCATGTGCGGCTGAGTGAGTGGTGGGGCGAGAGATGTAGGAGCCGGTGGGCACCGAGAGCTAAGACACCACATGAATAAGTGTGTGCATCTGACCGCTGAGTTGCCAGACATGGGTTCACTTGTGGAGTAAGTGAAAGAACAGAAATACTGTAAATAAAGCGCTCGCCACAGGCACATGTGATGCGTTTGTTAATAGTCTCATTAAGTTTTAAAATTTGTGATTATGGAGCCATCAGAATGTTTGTAGCGTGAGCCTGTTCCTTCTTTCTTGACACGATTGATTGATCAATGGCTTTTACTGGCTCTGGGTGCCTGTTGTCTGCTGGAATTGGTCCAGTCATTATACTGACTCTCCTCAAAGAGTTTCAGGGTGGCTCTGGCAAAGCAGCTAAGTGCTGGGCCTGGTTCCATTCTGGGGGAGACACCCCCTACCTCACACTGGTCAGAGGCTGAGGTTGTCTTCAGCGTGTGGTAGTCCGTGGGGTGGGGTCGGGGTTCACATAGTCCTGTTTGGGTGTGCTCCTTAGACTGTGACCACTCCCACAGCTTCCTCAGCCTGATTGATGCTGACTTCTAGTGAAAGGTTCAAGTTCTTCGGCCCCCTCCACGATTTTATTAGGGGTTTATCTCTTTTAGGAACCGTGTAGTAGCCAAACCCACCATTCCTTTCCCCTGTGCTCCTAGGACGTTATCTGGAAGGCAGCGCCGCTGGCCATCTGTGTACTCTTGAGATCTCAGGTCTGACTCTGCTTTTTGTCTCCTGACCGGTCCTTCCTGGGGTTCCTTGCCTTCTGGAGAATCCTGCTTTGTCCTCTCGGGCCCTTTTTGCATAGTAAACATATCTCCCCAATCTCTGCCTGCCATTTCTGTCCTCTTCTCCGGACTACATTTGGTTTCTTCCTGAGCGCATGCCAGCCCATCTCCTAGTCAGTGTTTGCTTCTTCTCCTCCGTTAGGAAAGTCAGCTCTGTTCTCTTTCACTCCTCGCCAATATCAAGGAATCCAAGGCCCCTCCACCCTTTGGTGCAAATTCCTTCCTCTGTAAAGCTGGTGTAATCTGGCTACGTTACTCTCTATATCGTTGCCATTTACTCATTGTTTTCTATCCCCTTCCTTAAAAAACAAAAACTCAATACTTTTGGCCCTTGGATTATGTTCTTCCTACCCTAATTCTGCCATTATCTCGGGACAGTCCCTTGTCTGTATGGATGACTGAGCACAGTTCTTTAATCAACTCCACTGGCTTCATCTCATTTCCACCACCCTGGACCCTCAGGCCACACCCTGGATCTCCTGGCATCTGTGGGGGCTTCCTAGCTAAAGATCCGGATATCTTATTTTCTCCTGTAGCATTAGGACTCCACTCCTGCAGCTCTCACACTCAGCAGCCTGCCTGCACTTGTTGGGAGGATCAGTGCACTGGTCTTCTCTGCCCTCTGTCCCCACTCCAGTTTTCACAGGTCTTTGCTTCCTTTCCTGCCGCATGTAGCGTTGTTCACAGCCCTTTACATAAGCCACCCTTGGGTTAAAATTATTTATTTTTAAAAAATTCATTTCATCTACCGGGTAAAAGCTGTCTGCTTTCTTGGTTTCTAACCTCTTCTGGACCCCACCTGGCAGTCTATCTGCTTTTAAGTGATCCCCCTTGGGGATTTGCCACATCGGCCATTTCAAATGTTCCTCCCTGCCCTACATTCATTTTCCTTGCACTTAGAGTGAGAAATCTTGCCTCCTAATTTATAGATAAAATAGAAAGCATTAAACTGAGACCTTTAGCTTCCGGCCAGCAAATTTACAAGCGCTATCTGTTATAGTGAAAGTTGTATCTTCCCTGCAATGAAGCTTTCTGAGACCCTTTCCCTAATTTTTCTCTATCTATAATTTCTTTTATTTAACAACGATTTTATTGGCACATAATCCATATAGCATGCAATTCAACAGTTATGAGTGCTATGATCTTTACCACAGACAATTTTAGAACATTTTCTTCTTTCTTGTTCTTGTTGTTATTAACTCCCTATTCCCCCTAACTTCCTCTGCCATACCACCAAGACACTATTAGTTCAGTTATTGTCTCTAACAATGTACTTTACTAGATTTTGTATACAGAAAAACATGCAAAAACAATAATAAGAGATGAAAGCAAAAACATACCAAAAAACCTAACAACAAAAATAAAGCAGAGGCAACCCTTAATAGAAAAGGAAGTAGAAAATATTTAAAAACCTGGACCAAATATAAAATGGGTAAAAAGAGAAATCAAATGACAAGTTGTTAAATCATTGCATTTTCAGTGGTTCACTTTGCAATGTCCTCTGCAAGGCTCTTCATAGTCCTCATCCTTGGTCAGAGGGGATTCATTCCCTCCACCCCACCCTCTCTCCACCCCTCCAGCAGCTCCAATCCAACCACCGGGCTGAAGGGGCTCAACCATCTTGGTCTCTCCACATCCCCAGCTCCCCTCTCTACTAGTAAACCCACTCTAGCCCATCTGGATTTGTGGGGTAGAGTTGGGACCATGATGGTTGCGGGAGGAAGGCTTCAGGAACTAGAGGAAATTTGTGTGCATCATCACTGCATGGCTGCCCCTCGACTGGTCTGTCTGACTCCCGTGTAAAGGGGTGACCAATTACCCACCAGTGGGCCTTAGGCCCCCATCCTGTTCTCCCCCTCACTTGTAATGATGAGATTCTTGTTCTTTGATGCTCTATATCTGCTCCCTTCGGCCCCTCTTGGTCACACATATTGGTGTGCTTCCATGTGGACTTTGCTGGTTCTGTGCTGAATAGTGACTCGATTACCTCCAACTTTTTGAGAGTCCAGACATTTAATCATTCGGTAGCTGGGCACCATTGTTTCTTCTATTGTTTGCCTCTGTATCCATTTGTCCTCAGTGATATGGGGAGTCAATCGGTCCATTGATTTTAGTTTTGGTTCTTTGATGCCTGATGCCAGATTGTTTCAGCACCTCATGATCGCACAGGCAAATGAGCTTCTCCTATGGCTACACATATGGTCTACACATGTCCTCAATGAGCGCAGTGATATGTGTGTTTTGCCTAGACCTTCCACCACCCTATAGCCATGCTGGCTGTTATGTTTCTTCTGTGTGGGTGTGGTCTCTTCCCAAGTAAATAGTCTATTGTTTATCTTTAGTCTTTTAAGACCCCAGACGATACATCTTATGATGGCTGAGCACCATCAGCTTTCTTCACCACATTTGCTTGTGCACCCATTTTATTTCAGTGATTGTGTTGGGCCAGTGAGCCTCGAGGAATACCAGATTCATATAACAAAGTATTCTTGCATTGAGGGAGCACCAGGGTGAGAGCCCAAGGTCCACTTTTGATTTCTGTCTTTTTTGATGCTGAAAATACACAATAGAAATTGAAATACACCCTAGAAAACATACCAATTCACCAATTTCTGTGTGTGCAATTCAGTGACATTGATTACATTATTCAAGCTTCTCCTAGGTTTTAAATCTGATGTTATATTGACTTTTTTCATCAACTTTACACTTGCTTCATTAGAAAGGAGCCCTGGTGGCACTGTGGGTTAAAAATTGGGTTGCTAGGGGCTGAGCCCCGGTGGCGTACGTGGTTGAGTGCGGGACTGTGGCCCGCGGGCTTGGCGGTTCAAATCCAGTGGCGGCTCTCAGGAGCAGCACTGGGTAGCACCCACGATCACCAGAAGCAGGGATGGCCCCCCCCCCCCCAAAAAAAAAATTGGGTTGCTAGTCTCAAGGTCTGTGGTTCAAACCTCTCTGCTGCTCCCCAGAGAGAGAAGAGGCTGCCAGCTTTCCTAAAGTGTTGGGGTCGCAGAAACCCTAGATACAGGGCGTTGCGAGTTGAAATCTGCGCACTCGGTGGCAGTGCGTTTGGGTTTGTCTCTTTAGAGATGGCAGATCTAGCACGTTTAGTCTTCTTACCACTCCAACTCTCGGTCGCCTTTTCCTACCTGCATTCTGATTTCTCCCTCAGCCGCAACCTTGCCCCGTCTCAGGGTCACTTCCTTACGGTGAAATGCACTGAATCGCGTTTTCAGTCCTCCTTGTACTCGCGATGCCTCCCTTGCCGTGACCCCTCTGGCACCAACCTTTAAAAACGTTTTCCTCTCACCCCACCCCTTAAAAATCGATGCTTCTCCGGTTGGGCTCCATGCCCTTTTCTCTCGCACTGTGCATGTGCTCCTGGGGAAGCGGGCCTTCCCCAAAGTCTGATTTGTTGTTATCTGCTGACAACTTCCACATTGCTATCTGTAGCCAAGATCTCTCCCGCACTTCATCGGCCACTGCTTAGTGTGCGCCTGCACCCGGAACCCTCGTGGTCATCACAGACCCAGCAGGTCTAAAGCTGACCTTTCCTTGTCCCCTCTTAATGCAGAACTCTGCAACCTGCCTAACTCCATCCCCTTTGCTCTCTTGTTGAAACTCCTGCCATAGGCTCTTGGTCCTCTCACTCAGTTTCACTACGTTGCAGTGCTCTCTGTTAGGACAGTCCTTCTGTAACCACTCTGGTCTTATCATATGCCATATATCCTATCCTATCACAAGCCGTCTCATTCAGCTGTAGTTGCTCTCCACTAGATGATGTTGGTGATCTGGCTATTGCATCAGCTTCCAACCTTAGATCCATCCTGTGGACATCATGCACCTCTGGTCTGTGTTCCCTCTGTAATGCTCCTCTATTCCTCTCTTACTGCATTCACACTGACCTTGGCCTGGCTGGGCCTTGGCTGGTTTACAGATCAGCTTCCTTTGGGAACCTTTCCCTGAATTTCCAAGGCTGGGTGAGGAATGCCTGAAACATGGAACCTTGTATGTTTCCCCACCTATTTTATCTCACTATAATGCCAGTACCTGCTTAATTTATTTGTCTCCTATCACACTTTTAAGTGCCTTGAGGGAGGGATTGTTTTGTAAGCCATTAAAAAAAAAAAAATTCCCAACATATCACATAGTGTCTGACATATCGTAGGCCCAGTAAATGAAATGGTTGTATAACATATAGGATTTCAGAACAGAAATAACCTGTAGAGAAACTGTGCCCCAGATTTTCAGGATGAGCGGTCACTGCAAGGTACTTGGTTCTTTTGCCAGAGGTCAGCATTTCAAACCAAGTCATATTCAAAAGTCGAAGCCTGTGTTAGCTGTTCCCCCAACTCTGAGTTCACTAGTTAAGCTGCCTTGGCCTCGTTTGAAGGCTCAGTTAACCAGTGTTTCTCATACCTAGTTGTCCACCAACATCATCTGGGAAACTTCAGAAAGAATTATGTTGCATCAAACTTGCCCAGAATCGCTTTTGTTTGTTCTGTTTCCCAACTTGTTAAAACTGTCTTACTGTTTTTTAAAGAAAGGAGATGGCAGATATCTCATTGCAGAAAGCCCTAACCTCCAGATTAGGGAGAGAGGAGGACCCCTTTCTGTCTCTGATCTGTGGGACCTGCCCCTGAGAGCCCTGGGATCAGAGCTGCACCATTGAAAGCAAGCAGAAAGTGCCAGCTGGGTGAGGCTGCTGCCTCCCTCCCATAGGGTCTCTGGTTTGAGTCACTGCTCTTGGGTCATGGGCTCCTCTTGGTAAACCACAGATTAAATCCTCAGGGGACGTCCTGATGTCAATTGGAAATGGGGCTATTAGCATCCAGAGGAGCAGGTTGTTTGTTATTTAATTACTTTTCAATTTCAATGCCATTTCCTCAATGTTTAGGGCTGAAACATCTCCTCCTTGGCCATTTGAGATTTGAGAACACGAGTGTTGCTCTCGGTAACTTTGAGGAATCAAGTGAGTTTTCTAAATGGTTTTTAATAAGTGTGAGCTCACTGTGATTGCATTTGTTTGTGGCACAAAATGTATTGGTGTGCTCAGTTAGTCCTCTGTGTAGAATCTGTTGCTGGCACCGCGCCCGTGTTGTCCTCACAGCCGTGGGAGGAGGACTGGGGGAGCGCCCTTCATTTCTTTAACTCTTACTCTTTTGCCAACAGGACTTTTCAGAACCGTGCCTTTCAGAGGGGACTACATTCTCGGTGTGTCATTTACAAGTAACATTTCACAATTGCAAGACCGACAAGAGCTCATCACAGGGTAGAAAGATTTAAATGTTGAAGGATTGCAGACATTTTACTCTTGTCATTAAGAAACACACAAAAATAGGACACAAATCACCAATCAGCAGAGAGACGTCCCAAAACACACCAAACTGTGTTCCTTTCTTTTGTTCCCCTACGCTGTTTAGGTGGAAAGGTTCTGTCTGGGTTTTTTTTTTTTTTGGGGGGGGGGGGGGGGAGGGGTATTACTTTTAGTAACCAGTTTACCCCTGAACTAAGAATTTATGATAGATTGCTTTAACTTTTTGTGTTAAATGACAGCTCTGGATGTTTTTTAATCAGAATGTATCTGATGGTCACGTGGAGCTTGCTTGATGAGTACATCATTACTCGACCTTCGGGATGGGAGGTGGTATCAATTGTGCATATACATTCTTGTGAAACCTGGAAAGGTGCCCGGAGATTGTAGTTGTTTGAGATGCTTCTTTTGTCTGTGCCATTACCGTGTCTAGCTAGTCCAAGAGAGGCCTTCTTAGAGAGGGTGGGCATAAATAAAATGTGCATGTTCTTTTTCCTTGTTAACGACAGCATGAGAACATAGTTTGCTTTAAATTAGTGGTTCTCAACCTTCCTAATGCTGGGATCCTTTAATACAGTTCCTCATGCGGTGGTGACCCCCAACCATAAAATTATTTTCACTGCTACTTCATAACTGCAATTTTGCTACCGTTATGAATCGGGCAGCTCCTGTGAAAGGGTCATTTGACCGCCCCAAAGGTGTAGAGACCCATAGGTTGAGGACCACTGCTTTAAAATGTGATCTTTTATGATGAGCTGGTATCCAGAAAAAGAGCTTGAGTTTTTCATACAAGTTTTTTCATTTCTTCCCTGTCCCACCTTCAGAGCAGGCTCAGCCAGCTCTCCATTTAGACAATATGCTCTAGCCGATTTTCAGCCGAGATGCTCAGCCCACAAGCTGGGCCTCAGCTTGTGCTTGACAGGACTTTGTTAAGTGAGTCAGAGAGGCTGAATTATTCATCCGCCCTCCTCATCATCCTGCTGTTGATATCAAATTCCTGCTGTGTCTTTGGGGCATGGTGCCAGTCTTCAGTATAATCGATTTCCTGGCTCTGGGCTGTGTGTGTGTGTGTGTGTGTGTGTGTGTGTGTGTGTTTGCGCGCGCGTGCGTGCATGTGAACGAGCTCGAGGAAGGAACACCTTAGGTCTCTGAGCATTCCAGATGGTTTAAAACCTCAAACCAAACTCCTTGAACCTCCATAGGACAGAGGAGGTCTGCTCTATTCAATTGCCAAGACTGTAATCCTTATATAGAGAGATCTTTTGGAAAGAGTTGAGGTCTCGGAAACTCTCAGGGGGCAGTTCACCCTGTCCTGTGGGGTTGCATGGACTCATGGCAGTGAGTTTGGTTTGGGGTTTAACCCTTACAACAGCACACTGCCACATCTTTCTCTCTAGGAGCCCGCTGGTGGTGGGTATCAATGGCCGATCTTCTCGTAAGCCGCAGAGTGCCTGACCACTGCACTACCAGTGCTTTTTCCAGTTGCCCAGGAGAGGAAGTGCACTTAGCATGTGTAGGTTAGTGCCAGGTCACTGAACATACAGTGGGGTTGCTGCTCTTATCGTCTAAAGGGAAAGTTGGGATCAGTCCTCTTGTTGTCCAAGATGCAGAATTTTTCCCCCAGAAACAAGAATTTCATGCCTGATGAATTATGAGGAAGTCTCTGTGATTGATTAGCACACCTGGGTGAAAGAGACTGTGTTTGCCTCTCTCTGTGTTCTCTAATTCTGGTGTCTTTTCGTCATTGTTTTTCTTTGAGAGGATAGTTCATTATAGAACTTACACCAAGGGCTCAAGTATAAAATATTTGGAAATGAATATGGCAACATGTATACAAATGTGCTTGATCCAAATGATGTATTGAATGTTATAAGAGCTGTAAGAGCCCCCAATAAAATCATTGGGAGAAAATTTTAAGAAAAGTTCACATGAAATCCAGATTTCTACCTTTGCTTGGCAATGCTGGGCCACATTCCTGGGTGGTGTCAGACTGTGGGAGCTGAAGTGTGGCCGTTGCCTTCTGGAGTGACCCACTTGCACCAGCCCTCTCCAACCTCCACCCACACTGGTGCTCATTACAGCTCATTTCACTGTCTAATAGGCTCCACTGATTTCATAGGAAAAGGGACTGGCTTACAATGGGATTGATCAAAAAAATATATATATATATATATATAAAGAGCAAGTTTTATTAAAGAGAAAAAATAGAGAAAGACAAAGTAGGAAGAAGAAAGACCTGCACAGGTCAAGAGAGACCAAGTGTTACACAGGGGCCATCCTCAGAGAGAGAGAGAGAGAGAGAGAGAGAGAGACCCGACCACAGATCTTTACAGGAGCTACTTCCAGGTCAGCAGATTGTGTTGGTACAAGGAATGTCTTACTTGAGGGTTCACCTGTGTTCTTTTAGTTGTTGATGATTTCTGTGTTTAATTTCTTTAGATTCTTTACTCAAAATATTTACTGTGTGCATACTAAGTGTATATGTTGGAAGTGTCACAAGGAATATAATCAAGCCCCTTGATCTTGCTTGAGTTTTGAGAGACCAGAGGAAACTGCTTCTGGGGTCAGTCGCCACCCGCCATTACTGGGTCACATCAACCCATGTCTTTTCTTCATGTCTCTTAAACACTGTCTGGAGTGTTTTTTTTCTCCTGTGTACTGTTTGGCCTTCTCAACTAGAATATAAGACTAGGGGTTGGATCTTGGTCACCATTTTTTTTTCTCCAGTGGGTAGAAGAGTCCCTGACATTTAGTAAAATCACAATGTTTATTGAGCCATTGACTTTGAGGATTTGAACTTATAACATTGAAGGATAAATAGGAGCTTTCTATGTAACTTTCGAAAGGATGTTCCAGAAAGAGAGATTGGACTAAGCAGAAGCCTGTTATTTATGTTGTCTTTAAGCTGAATGCAACTTAGGATGCCCCCACATGTGCAGAATAGGACTACCCCACGGTATGTACAGGGCTGCGAACTTTGGAAAGCAGGTTACCCAGCCTGTCTTCTGAACTGCCGGCACCAACTTTTTGGATTGTGCCCAAACGTGTATGAAAAACCACCCCACAGCCATCAAGGTGATTCCAATTTACAGCTATCCCATGTAGCGTTTCCGAGGCCAGACATCTTTACTGGAGCAGATAAGCTCGACTGTCTCCCACCGAGTGACTGGTGGATTTGAACTGGTGGGGTTAGCGTCTCCAAACAGAGCTGGCAGAGCCACCCACTGCTTTGAGCAGAGGCCAAAGGTGGGAAGAACCATGAACAGTTTGTGCCTTTTTGTGGTAGAGTTTGTTCAGGTGCTGCAAAAGACTGATTTTGCTACTGAAAGACCATCGACTTGATGAATTCTGGGTCATTGGCAAAGAATCAGAAACGAAATGTGTCTGTGGGTGTAAGAAACCTCAGTATAGTTTCCCTCTGCCCCCAAGTCTTTTAGTAGAATTCTGGCCATCTATTATCATTATTAGTGGTTTATAGAGCTGTACCGACATATTTAGCCAGGAATTACCATCCTATGTCAGATCAAACAAGGGTGTGCCTTTTGTGTGCCACTGTGCAGCTGTCCACGAGCCTGGGTGCAGAGCAGTCTAAAAGTGCGAGGCAGCATGACTGGCAGTAGTGCTTTTTAGAGTATGTAATGGATCAGTGGTGGTTTTCCAAAGGCGGAGGGCAGATGTTTTCAACCTTGGCCATTACTATTACCTTGGGGAGCTTTAAAAATGTTCAAAGAAAAAAAATGTTCAAATCTTAGGCCACACCTTATCCAGCCAGTTAAATCAGGACCTCTGGAGGTAGGGCCAGGAATCAGGACTCTTTAAAAGTCTCTAAAGCCATTCCGATATACAGTCAAGATAAACCAAGAGCTATTGGTTTAGGGAGACATCCACAAGGGGAAGAAGCCAGGCTGTGGCAGCCTGTTGTAAGTTGCTGATGGAGGAATTCCAAAGAGGAGGGTCAGTAAGGCTAGTTAATTGGAGGGAAGTGTTACTGTATCAGGGTGGAGGGCAGGACTATTTTTATGAAGTCTGTAGAGCTGTAGAGTGGTTAGAACATAAAAGGAGTTTGAGACTCTTGTAGGTGTGGTAGAGATGAAGGGAGTGTGGTGGGTATGACTAGGGCGTGCGCCCCAGTTCCATAGAGCCAGTTGTACCCGTGAATACTGCCACCGTGATGAGCACCCTGTCTCCACGGAAAACGCGGTGGGCCACAGTCCTAGGATTCCCACTGAGTAGCTAAATTTCTTTAGTTCAGTTCAGCAACCATTTCTCAAATGCTGAGCACTGGGCCGGACAACTAGAGACAAATTCCTTAAGACTTTTTCCCTTTAGGAACTGACAGTCTTCATGTAGCTATACTTGGCATCTTCTCTTGGTCCTTTCTCAGGTTATTTCTGAGGTTGCTTTGAGCTTTGACCTCTCGTTACAGCAATTTCAAGTAAAATTGAATCGGAGTCAGGTCTCCCCAAAGTACAAGTGAATAAAAAAGTTTTGCTGTTGTTTCTCAGCATATCCTCAGGGTCTGTGCACTCTGAAGTTTTTCTCTCTCTAACCCTTCTCCAAAAAGTTGTTCACTCTTTGATGTACTCCTTGTAAAAATGACTTAGGTATTCTTGAAGAGTCAAATCATCTTTTGAAATATTCTTTGAATCACAGCCTTACGGATTTTGACAAAGATTTTTAGTAAAGATTCTGGGGTGGCTGTCTGTCAGGAAAGGAGGCTGTCAAAGAAGAGCCCGGTCAAAATTTTTTAGTTGCTCAACGGGGAAGGCAGGTTGGGACAAGATGCCACGAGCCTTGTTGTCTTGATCTTTCATGGTTTGGGGCACCTTGTTAAGGACTTGTTGACTGCATTCATCACCCACATGAAGACTACTATCATTGGAAACTAATTGCTTGTCTTATCTTCAGGATAGAAGCAAAATATCTTTTTGAGGATTTTTTTGGTGTACGCATTACATCTTTTGTTGCCAACTAGTTGACAGCTGACAATTCATACACATTTTGTTTGATCCACAGCAGGCCCCTCAATGTACCATTACTTACCACACTGTCTTTCTGTGTTACTTATTCCCATCCCTCCATCTTTCCTAACTCTGTACTTTTTCTTTGGGTAATTCCACCCTTTGATTCTCACTGGCTGAATTCAGTTTCCCACCTGAAAGGTGGCCTAGGACATCATCAATATCTGACTAGGTAGTCTAGTCATTTTAAATGGTTTTTGGGTTTGCAGAGACCGTTGTTTGAGTGATGTGTTAGTCCATTGGAATCATTGTAGTAGTTACATAATTTTGGGTCCACTGGAAGATATTAAAAGTGAATGGGTGGACCTTAGCCTGTCAATCAGGTCACAGCCTAAAGTCTCTTTGGAGGCATGGGCTTCTCCGAATCGTTCGAATTTTAGTATATGTGTTGCCAAAGCGAGCACAGGCGTGGGCTTTTCATGAGGCTTCTAGGAGCATCCTTTCATCCTCCCTGAAGGCCGGATGCACTCTCTGCTGCACCATCCTGTTGACAAGCTACACGGAGTCATGCTGATGGCAGCACGAGCCTGGAAATGAATCCACTGCCACTGGATCCACAAGACTTTTAACTCACTGGCCTGTGGTCTCCTTGCATTTGGCATCATTTTGAATGGCTGTGTGATTCTTAACAGGAATTTATGAAATAGTATTGGACATATACACTACTATCGGACTTAGGGACTTGATCTGAACTGGGCTGGGATGTTTTCTTAATATACAAATGCTCTTTGATATAGCACTCTCTCTTACACACATATGAATCCACATGTCTCTGGATTGTTTCTCTAGTCAAACGGACCTTTAGATCTGTGGTTCTCAACCATCTTAATGCTGAGACCATTTAATAAAGCTCTACATGTTGTGATGACCCCTCAACCATAAAGTTATTTTCATTGCTACTTTATAACTGTAATTTTGCTACTGTTATGAATCGGGCGCGACGCTTGTGAAAGGTTTGTTCAAATTTCAAAGGGGTCACGACCCATGGGCTGAGAACCGCTGCCTGGATTTTCATCACTCTTCTGCCCTCAGTGTGAGTGAGGCCAGTGGTTGCCTGTTACATAGCTGCACCCAAACTGTTAAGACTCCACTCACTGCTCACCAAAGTAGGACATAGACCAGCATCTTTGTGGATTTCTGGGGGATTTTGAGTATGGTGTTCATGGAGGACAGAGAGGATAAAGGGGAATTGTGGGGGTGTGAATAGCCATGAAAAACTGTTGGAAATTTATAGGAGGGCACCTGGCAGCATTGTAGGCCACATTGTGTTTTACTTTGGGGAGACATACACTAAGAAATCCAGTATTTAAAAAAAAAAAAAGAAAGAAAGAAATATAGTATTTTTTTTGGATAAAGGATTTTGTTAGCTTCAAAAATTTAAGCCACTGCTATTTGTAGCAACCCTTTATAATGTTTCTGAGGCTGTAGATATTTTTTTTAAAAATAATTTTATTGGGGGCTCATACAACTTTTCATGATCAATACATACATCTATTGTATGCAGACCCCATTTGTACATTTGTTGCCTTCATCATTCTTGAAACATCTTTCTTTCTACTTAGGCCCTTGATATTAGCGCCTCATATTTCCCCTCCCTTCCCACACCCCCTCCATCATCATGAACCCTTAATAATTTACAAATTATCATTATTTTGCCATATTGAACACTGTCCGATGTGTCCTTTCAAGGCTGTAGATCTTCATGGGAGCAGACAAGCCTCATTTCTCTTCAGAGCAGGTGGTGGCCTTGAACCACTGGCTTTGTGGCTGGCGGTCCAATACTTAGCCTGTTTGTTTTATACAAAAGTTACAGTCACTGTAGAGGCCATAGCATGATTTTCATTCAGATGTCCTGGACTTTCAGACCTCAGATTTCTGCCTGACTATATTCTTGTCCTCCTATGTTTCTGTTTTTCCTAACACTGTGCTGCCTGTCCATGGTGTGGAAGGAGGCAGAGATAATCCCCAGCCTTGGTAGCTGGGAGCACAGGGTCTGGGTCGGATGGACACAGGATATGAAAACCCTAGTGACACAGAGGAGCACCTGGTGAAGTTGGTGAAGTGAGGGAGAGGACACCTGATTAAACCCGGCCTGGTTGATGCAGCTGGAATGGCATTCCTGTGGGTTGGACAGAGGAGGAAACAGAGATGCTAGCTTAATTGCTAGAACATGAGGTGGGGAGTTAGGACCTGAGCTTTGTGAGGTTTTATGCTCCAAAGTATACAGCAGTTTTCTCTGCTTCCCACCCCTGGCAGCAGATCCTCTTCCTCTGGAATTATGTGGGCTGAAAAAGAATGGAAAGGAATTGGCCCACCTGCATGGGGGTTGGCGGCGGCGGCAGCAGCAGCAGCAGCATTAGGGGTGTGGGTGTTTTAAAAGCTCTTGGCAGGACTGGCTCTAAGTGCAGATGGGTATTTGTGTCCCATTATGCTGCTGTTAGGCCCCAGCTCCCTTTGGTGTGACTCTCTACAGGGATAATTGTGGGGTCCTGGCTTCGATCTCTCCCCGCTGCTCAATAAAATAGATGCCTAGGGTTGTGCATTACAGAATGTACAATGGGTTCTGTGTGGGCCGCCTCCTAAGGGCTGCGTCAAGCATTCGGGGCCTCTGCAGCCTAAGAAAAGGGTTGCACGTTGGTTCTGATCCAGGTTGGTGCAAACACAAAGGGGCACACTAGATTTTATGAGGCCTGATCCAGAAACCAGCTGGTGAACATTGGCATTCTGAAAGTGTGCGTTCTGGGCTAAGTGTCGGGGGAGCGGTGATTGGTGGGAGCAGAGACACTGGGTCAAACCTTGGGGGTGGGGTGGAGGGAGGCCAAGAGTGATGGCCATCTTCGGGCAGGGTGACCGGCTACTGTTGTTCGCTTTGCTCAGGCCTCCCTTTCCTCATTAGTAGCATGGCGCCCACAATAACTAGCAAGAGCTGTTGTGAAGATGAGTAGTTTGATCGTCACTAGTAAAAGCCCTTCCTTGGCTCCTCCTCCATTGTTAGGTCCTCTCCTGACTTTTGCACGTCGTTTCTTGTGTTGGCTTTTGCCTGCCACTCACCGAAGCCCCCACAGATCGAACCTGGCCAGCCCTGCTTAGTGCTCTCTGGTTCTTAGAGCCAGGCGACTGTGTTACCAAGTGTGTAGCCAGCGCCTTCTTCCTTCATGCCACCCTCCTTCACCTCCGCAGCTCAAGCTGATTGCATAGCCCCGGGCAGTACCAGGAGACACAGCACCTCCTCTGCCCAGAGGTGATTTCTAGCCAGAAGGAAATCACTGACCTTGCACAAAATTGCTGGTAAAGCCTACTTCCTATAGGGGCGCACTTGGCTTTCTGAGTTCCTGATGCTGGGAGATGTGCGTACCTGATGTGGTGCTGGGCAGGGGTGCCGGCTTTCATTCTCGGTGATACATGAGAGTTGATTTCCCAGAAGATGTAATCATGGGGTCAGACAACTCCAATCCTGCTACAACCACCACTTTTTAGAAAATGACTCCTTTGAACCAAATACAGAGTACTTTGGGGCTGGCTGATAGAAACCTGAGAGAAAACTTGGTGGGGCATCTCCCATATACTCCTTACCCTGCCCTCCTTCTGTTTTCCTTTAAGCATTGAAGGAGTGCGGGCGTGTGGGTGTGCTGATTAGATAGGGCGAGACCTTTTCCTTTCATGAACTGAGGGAGTTCCATTGACACCGGTGGGCTGTTGTGTGTCCCTCACATGCTTCTAGAAGTTGGCTTCAGCCACTGATGGGCCATACTGAATTTGTATTAGACTGATAGAACAGTATTCCTTGCTTTAATAGTAAATGCAGCATTTGTTAACCTTACTTTTTCTTTTAAAACAGTTTTCTTGACAGTCCACTTATTGCACAATTCACTAGTTCAGTCATATCAAGAATGGTTGTATAATGACCACAATCACTTTCTCCCCAACCCCCATGGTTAAATCACTTTTAAAATGAATTGTGTAATCACCTTCAGTGCCAGTGCTCCCTTCCCCCTCCTTCATTCTGTTTCTTTATGTCTCTCTGTCCCTGTTAGCCTGAATTCCTTCAGGACAGGGGTGGTCTTAGAATTTTCCTTGTCAGAGTTCAAGCTCATGCTCACTGCTGTT
Organism: Nesogale talazaci; assembly: GCA_004026705.1. Taxonomy (NCBI): domain Eukaryota; kingdom Metazoa; phylum Chordata; class Mammalia; order Afrosoricida; family Tenrecidae; genus Nesogale; species Nesogale talazaci. The sequence goes on from PVJH01004608.1 coordinate 74,926, forward strand.
AAGTCGATTCTGACTCATAGCAGGACAGTTGGACAAAGCAGAACTGCTCCTGTGGATTTCTGAAACTGTAACTCTTCATAGGAGTAGAAAGCCTTGTCTTTCTCCTTGTGGTGGGTTCAAACTGCTGACCTCGTGGTTAGCAGCCCAGTGCATAATCCACTCCCCCACCAGTGCTGCTAGATAGCAATACTGATGTTGCATGTCTCTCAGTACACAGTGGTTATGTGTTTGTTGAAAGAGGCAGCCTGGTGTCATAGAATTCTGAAGCTTTGGAGTTTGACAGGCCTGAGTTAGGATGAGTCCATAGGATGAGTCCATGTCCAGCACTTGCTAGCTAGACTTGGGATAGTTTTGAACTTTCCTGAACTTTAGGACCAGCTTTTGCCAAGGAGATGAAGGACACTTGGCCTTGTTCTCCTGACACTGTTGTTATTTTAAAAAAATTTAATCTGCTTTGCCATAATTTCACAATTGGAGAAAAGTTGCCAGAACATGGATAATTTCAAGAAAAAATGGCAAAACAAAATTCCTGTATTGCCTTCACTTACACTCGCTAGTTGCTAATATTTATTACATTTGCTATATTGTTTACTCTGTGTGTGTGTGTGTGTACATACTATAGCCTGTATCATTATTAGGGTTTTCTGACCTTTTAAGGCAAGGTGCAGGCAGATAGAATATTCCTTCACATCTTAGTGTGTACCCCCCAAAATAAGGACATTCCTACACGACCAACATATAACTCTTCAAATCGGGAAACCTTCTATCGGTGCAATGTTCCCATCCACCCACAGCTCCCATGAACATTTTGCCTGCTGCCCCAAGAATGCCTTTTTTTCTTTCTTGGTGTAGGAGTGTGAGCTGCATTTAGTTGTCCTGTCTTTTCAGATTCTTTCCTTCTGGAACAGTTCCTTGGGTTTTGCCTATCTTTTCATGCTCTTGTGATTTTTTGAAGAGTATAGGACTGTGTTCATCTGCACGACAGCAGTCATGTCTCAGAGGCAATGCTGTGCTTTTCCCCAGGGCTTCAGAGAAACTGATATCTAACCTACCCCATCCCTAGTGAGGTTAGCCCTCATCACCTGGTTACATTGATGTTTGCCAGGTGTCTCCACATTGCAGGAAGATGTCTTACAAATATATCCTCAACATATCTTTACTCAACAAACTCAGTTTCCATCGAGACTCCTTTATGGTAGTTGTCAGATGGCGATTCTTTATTTCCAACATTGTCATGATCATTTTCTGTGAAGAATTCTTTTCCCTTCTCATTTATTTCCATCAATATAGACTCATGGATCCCATTTCATGTAAGGAGTTGTGGAAATGTTCTAATTACTTTGATTGTCACACTATCACCACTGAGTCTGAACAGTGGAGGCCACTCTTAACTGGCTTCTGTGTTCTTTTGACTGGTCACCATCATTCATTGGGCATTTCCTGACTTTTCTGAAAGTCAAGAAGATACTCTGCGCTTGTCCTTTACCTGCCCCACTCATGGTTTGATCTCTTGACGCCTGCTTCCGTGAGCATTGATTGTGGATCCAAGCAAAGTGAAATCCGTGGCGACGTCAGTCATTTCTCAGTTTATCATGAAGTTGTTACCTGTTGGTCCAGGTGTGAGGATTTTGGTTTTCTTAGACTGAGTTATCCATAGTGAAGGCCACAATCCTGGATGTTCGTCAGACACAATCCTGGAGTACTTCCAGGTCCTCCTCACTTTCAGCAAGCAAGGTAGTGTCATCTGTAGAGTGCCTTGGAATTAGGTATTTCCAAGGAGCCCTGGTTCTTGGGGGGGGGGGGGGGGGAACTCTTTTTCACCTGGTTCTTTTAAATAGAGGAAGGTAGTTAGAAACCAAAATCTGAGTGTTACGGATGCTGTTGGAGGGTCTTTACCATAAGACAACCTCAGCAGGCAAACCCAGAGAATGCATACAAAAAAGTATGGGAAAACGGAATGAAAAGATAATGGAACTTTTTTGAGACCAATATTACATATGAAAGACACATTTTACCACACACGTGCATCCATAACCATTTCTACTGTGTTTTTATTTTTTATTTTTTTAATTTTTTTTCTACTGTGTTTTTTATATATATAAACTCTGACCTTGTAGTAATACTTCCATTTTGATTCTACTATCTAGGTTTTGTTTATTGAGTTAGAATTTGCATGTAGTAAAGTTTATACCTTTTAAGATGCACATTTCCAGAAAGTTTGACAAGCTTAATATAGTCATGTCACCACCCACAAGCACATTGAAGGTATTTCCACCGCCACCAAAGTTCTCTGAGCCTCTTTTTAGTCACTCTCCTCATCCTGACCCCGGCAACTACTGCTCCATTATGGATCTGTCTGTTCTAAAATAGGGTCATGTTCATGGAATCATAGAGTGTGTAGTTTTTTGAGTTGGACTTCTTTGCCTTAGCATGGTCTTTTTGAACATCATCCACGTCATTTTATGAATTAGTAATTTGTTCTTTTTTACCGTTGAGTTCTTTCTGTCACTTGCATGTGCCAAAAGGAACGTATTCACCAGTTGAACATTTGGATGATTTCTAGCTTTTGGAAGTTGAATAAATAAGCCTAATTTCTCTTGCAAGGACCCAGGAGTGGATTTAGTGATTGTACTGTAAATGCATGCTTAATTAAATTAAATTAAATTATTTATTTATATTTTTAAAAATTATTTTTGGGCCATCACTGCCCTCTGGGGGTTGTGGGAGCACTACCCAGCGCTGCTCCTGAAAGCTGCTGCTGGATTTGAACCACCAAGCCCACGATCCGCAGTCATGCACTCAAACACTTACAGCACCAGGGCTCAGCCCTGCCTGCTTAATTTTATAAGGAACTGCCATAGTGTTTCCCACGGTGTCATTTCGTGTTCCCCATTAGCCTTGTAGGGGAGAGTTGCAGTTGATCTGTGTATTTGCCACTGTATGGCACTGTCAATTAAAAAAAGAGTCATGCCAGTTGGTATGCAGTCGGATCCCTCTGTGGTGCTAATTTGTAACTTCTGAGGAGTCCAGGTGGCACAGTGGTGATGTGTTGGGCTTCTGGTTGCATTGTAAACAGTTGGAAACCACTAACCACTCCTCTGGAGAAAGAAGGGCCTTTCTACTCCCGTAAAGAGTGACAGCCTCGGAGCCCCACAGGGACAGTTTCTACCCCGTCTTACAGGGTCGTTATGAGCCCGCACCGACCCGATAGTGAAGTGAGGGAACAATTTGCAATGTTGCTTACATTTGTGTATTTACTATCCATCTATCTTCCATGATGTTTGGTGCCATGAAATTTGATTTCAACTCCTAAAGACGCCACATGGCAGAGTCAAACTGCCTCATAGGGGTGATGAGTTATGCCTTGGACTGCCCCTGGCAAGGTCAGCAGTTTGAAACCACCAGCTGCTGCTTTGAAGGGAAAACAGGGAGAGACTGTAAGCTCCCAATTGACAGCTTTGGAAACCCTAGCGTGGATATGAGTTGGAATTGACTTGATCACTGAGGGCATGCGTGTGTCTGGCACGTGTGCTTGAGTACATGAGTGGCGCATAATACGTGTGTGGTGCGTAGTGTGCGCTTGTGCACCGTTACGGAGTCCGTGTAGCAGATCTCCAGGTCTTTCTCCCAGAGAGTCCTGAGTATCTGAGCTGCTGCGTGCCTACCTCCCGCTCTTCTTTGGTGACTGGCCTGTGTAGATCTTTGGCCCTGTTACTTTCTAATTGAGTTTTGAGAGTTCTTTATATGTTGCCAGTCCATTAGAGGATACTTGTTTGCAAATATTTTCTCCTAATCAGTTATTGCTTTTAAATTATAAATGTAACTTCTTTAGTGCATACAAATGTTAGATGCTATTCTTTGGGGTTTTCTATATAGCCCTTACGTTGTGAATGCCCAAGGGAAATATGAGCAACTTCAAAATGTTTATGATGCTGTCGATGGTGCCGTTAAGTTGGTTCTGATGTCCAACAGAGCACAATACCACCTAATCCTGCACGGGACTCAAAATTGTCGTGATGCTTGGACTCGTTGTTGTGGCAACTATGCTAATTTATCTGTCTTTTCAGGGATCTTCCTCTTTTTCATGACCCCTCCACTTTGTCAAGCATGATGTTCTTCTCCAGGAACTGGTCTCTCTTGACAACATGTCCAAAGTACATGAAATGAAGTTTTTCCAGCCCTGCTTCCAAGGGGCAATCTGACTGTACTTCTTCCAAGGCATATTCGCTTGTTCTTTAGGCATTCCATATTACCTCGCGCCCCCCCCCCCTTTTTCCATAGTACTTTCAGTATTCGTAGCCAGCACCATAGTTCAAATGTATCAATTGTTCTTTGGTCTTCAGTATTAATTGGCCAACTTTCACATGCATGTGAAGCAACCGAAAATCCCGTGGCTTGGCTAGGGGCACCTTAGTCCTCAGAGTAACATCCTTGCTTTTCAGCACTTGTCTTGTGCAGCCAATTTATACAATGCAGTGCGTCATTTATCTTTTGACTGGTATTTCTGTGAGGATTGATTGTGGGTCCAAGTAAGACAAGATTCTTGACAACTCTAGTCTTTTTCCATTTATCTTGTTGTTATCGATTGGTCCAGTTGGGAGGATTTTGGTTTTCCTAAATTGAGCTGTCAACCATACTGAAGGCCACAATCCTCGATCTTCATCAGCAAATACTGCAAGTCCTCCTCACTTGCTGCAAGCCAAGTCATGTCATTCATGTATGGCAGACTTAATAAGCCTTGCTCCAGATCTGCTGTTGCGTACTTCATCATGCAGTCTGGCTTTGTTGATTATTTGCTCAGCATGTAGATTGGGTAAGTATGGTGAGAGGCATGGAAGAAACACACCAGCCTGTGTCATCATGAGGTGTCAATGGGTTCAGGTATCAGGCATCAAAGACCCAGAACAAAAAATCATAATGTGAATCGGGGGGTGGGGGAAAGTCCCAAAGTCAATCTGTAAGCAATTGGACATTCCCTTACAGAAGGGTCATGGAGAGAAGATGGGTCAGTCAAGGTACAGTATAGCACCGATGAAATATACAGCTTTCCTCTTTTTTTTTTTTTAAATGTTTTCTCCCCCTTATTACCATGGCCCTAATTCTACTTTACAGGCTAGACCAGAGTATGTACATGGGTACAGATAAGAGCTGAAAGCACAGGGAATATGAGTCAGATAAACTCCCTGGGACCAATATTGAGAGTAGCCATACCAGGAGGGTAAGGGGAATCTGCGGGGAGAAAAGGGGAACAGATCACAATGATCTACCTCTATAACCTATAGAGCCTATAACCCTCTCCCAGGAGGGTGGACAACAGACAAAAGGGGTAAAGGGAGAAATCGGACAGTGCAAGACATGAAAAAATAATAATTTATAAATTATCAAGGGTTCATGAAAGAAGGAGAGGGGAAATAAGAAACAGAAACCAATGGCTCAACTAGAAAGAAAATGCTTTGAAAATGATGGCAACGTATATACAAATGTGCTTGACACAATGGATTGTGATGAGTTGTATGAGCCCCCAAGAAAATGATTTTTAAAGAAGTATGGTGAGAGGATACAACCCTGATGCACACCTTCTTGCTTTTAAACCATGTGGTATTCTCATGTTCTGTTGCACAACTCCCTCTCGACCCATGTACAGGTTCTGCATGAGCACAATGAAGTGCTCCGGAATTCTTTTCTCCAGGCTAGCGATAGTTGTTATGGTTCACACAGTTTATGAAAAAACAAAGCAAAACATGGAATTAAAGATAATGGAGTTTCCCCCCATTTTTTATGTTTGTAAGGAGAGGACTCTAGAGTTGAGATCCTTAAGGATCAGATGGGATTGCTTCTCTCTGGATAACTAACTAGTGCTGACTGGGAAGAGGGCGCAGTAGAGGAACCACGAGAGAGCCTGGGCCAGAGTTGGGCAGCTGTTGGCAGAAAGGTGAAAACTTGTGACTGTGAACTGAAAGGTTACTGGTCTGACCGTACTGATGCCTCTGTGAGACAAAGACGTGGCAGTCTGCTCTGTAAAGGTTTACAGCCTGATAAACCCACCGGGGTTCATTCTCCTCCATGCCCTAGGGTTCTGGTGAGGCTGGATGGACCCCAGGCCAACGGGGATGGGCCACACAAAGTCTTTGCTGGGAGGATTCAGGGTAGAACCTTCAGGGCTGTTTGACATCCTAAAATAAGCACAGAGGGGATGTGAGAGGAGCCTTGGGGATATTATGGGGTGTGTGGAAAGTCCTGAAGCTAGATCAAACAGGGAGCTGCCAAGAATGTTAGAAATCATGTTCCTCAGCCTCTTCATTTGGTATGTCAGAAATTGAGAGTGGCAGCATCTGAAAGACCGGTGTGGAGATGGAGGGAAATGCATTCCCTCTGCTGGGATGCCACACACTTTTGCTATTCTTTATAGCCTCATGTAATTAGTAAATAGCCTTTTATGTTGTTTTGGTATTTAATAAAACAGCAACAAAACAGGTGACAGCAGGATTAGTGATTGAAGTGTGTTGACTGGAAATCACATGGAATGTATCTTAGGTCAAGTAGAAGACGGTGGAAGCCAAATGGAATGCATTTTTTGGGCACAAGAAAGGCCCTTCCTGAGAGCGAAAGAGAAAGCCTGCAGAAGACAAAGATGGAGGTTTTGCTAGTAAAAGTTACCTCTGAAGACACTGATCTCATGGTTAGGACCGAAGGGGATTTGAACAACCTTGGGGTGCGATGAGAATGCCTGGAGAAACTTGAGAGGCATAGCTCTTTTACTGGGATTCCTGTCTAACTCAAGCAATGTGCTAGACTCCTTGCCATTATGTCTCCTCAGCCTTCTGCAAGGCAGCATCGTCTCTGGTGAGCGGACATTCTCTTTGTAGAGATGCAGAGACATTAAGTGCTGTGTTCCAGGCCGTTCACCTAGTGAGTGATTGAGCTGGGGCTCGGCCCTCAGGTTGTGTCACATCAGAGCTCCATCTCTCGTCCCTGTGCCATAGTTAATCCCAGTCAAGATCGTCAACCCATGTCAGTCTGGCAACTGCTTATTACTGCTTCATAAGGTAGCTCCCGGACTTGACCTTAAGTATTTAGAAACTTCCATAGCAATTTGGCAGTCATTAATTGGTCGAGTGCTGAATATGATAATGAAAAAAATCTTGAGCTTGTATTTTTATATCTTGACTTTTCTAAATTGCATTTTCTAATAATTCATTTTATTGCATGCTACAAAAGTACCAATCCACCATGAACTGGAAAGAGGAAGAATACGAAGGTTGCTCACTGCTCACTGCCCAAGCGCTACATTGGGTTGCTTTGGCATTCCAACTGAGTGCTGAATGATGGGGAGAGGCCCAGAGAAAAGGGGTAGAGACAGGAAGGAATGGTCAGGGTCGGGGAAAGAGGCTTTGGTGGCATTTCTCCCCAGACGTCCACTGGACTGAAGGGAGAATGCCAGTGGGTTTATAAGATGAGAGGTATCTCTGCCTCCTTTGGACAGATGTATTGGGAGCGCACTTTCTTTCTGTACAATCACCACCCCACCCCTACTTTATTTCCGCAGATTTTGCTTTTCTTTGTTTCCTTGTTAAAATTTTTTTTTAAATTTAATTTAATTTTTTGTGGGGGGGGCATCACTGCCCTCTGGTGGTCGTGGGAGCTATCCAGCGCTGCTCCTGAGAGCCGCTGCTGGATTTGAACCGCCAAGCCCAAGGGCCGCACTCAACCACTTATGCCACCAGGGCTCAGCCCCTTTTCTTTGTTTTAAACAAAGTGAAGGTCTGTGGCAATTGTGCGACAATGCCACTTTTCCAGCAGTGTGCTCACCTGGCATCTCTGTCACGGATCGTACCATCTTCAAACTCTTTCATAACATTATTGCACACTGAACCGATCACCAAACAAGAAATCTGAACCACTGTCATGAAGTCAGTTCCGGTTCATGGCGAACTACTTTCTGGGTCTCCAATGCTGCCGCTCTTTGCAGAAGTCGCGAGGCCTGTCTTTCTCGCTCAGAGCGACTGGCGGTTCCACATTGCAGGCCTTGCCCGTAACCACGAGGGCTCCAGTATATAGGAAGACCGCATCTTTCCGCGACTCACTGAGCTGCGGTGTTCACTCTATCAAGGCGTTCTCAAGCTGACGTCGCACCTCTCTGAGGCTGGTTTACCTGCACGGCCTCTTCGGCTCGTTGTCCACAGCTGTGCCCATGCTCCTACGGAGGAGGACAAACGCGGACAAGGGAATTTCCAGGGAAAAAGTCAAGGGAAGGCAGGAATTAGGAAAAATTTAAGGCTTCTTACCCCCACAGATAATACACATGCACGAATATACACCTTGAAGTATTTTCCCTTTAAGGAAAAGACTGTGATTTTTTGGCAGGTCTGAACATTTTCATTGGCCCAGTCTCCTGGTGTTTGCCACGAAGAATTCTGACCAGTCCAGTTTTGTGCATAGTTGGCTTGGGAGTTGGCCAAACTGCCAAGTTCTCTGTACCTAATTTAAGATGTATTAAAGTTCAGAGAGTGGGCCAGATTCCTTGTGGGCACCTCCTACAGGTTGGTTTTTCAGGTTCCAGAAGGAAATGTGACCCTCCTGTATCTTAAACCCACTGTCGTAGGTTTTTGCTTCTTTTCTGAATGTGTTTGAAATCTTTCTTGCCTGTTAGGGAGGGGAGAAATTTAACTCACTGAAAGGAACATGTTTTTAAGTTGCTTCCAAAGGAAATCAGCTCTTACAACCATATGCTACCTCCCGGAATGGCTGAATGTTTGCCACTTCTTTTTGGCAAAGTGATTTTGTGTATTTTTTCCTTCTGCTATTGGTACTTTTTGTGTTGTTCAGTTTTTTTTGCCCATAGGATCCTTCAATATTACAACTAGAGCCTTGGCTTTTTTCTTCTCTTCTTTTAGCTTGTGAAATGCACGTGTTCCTCCCTTTAGGGTTTCTCATACCAGCTTCAAAGTGCACTGAATATATTGGTGAAAAACAAGGCCCCAGAAGTTAGAATACCAATTGAGATAGTTCAACAAACACATGCCTTTCTGGAAGCACTTTCTCATCTTTGCCAAGGATCGGAAGACCAGTCCCTGGGGAAGGTCTTCTGCTTGGTAAAGTAGGTGAGAGGACAAGAGGAAGAGGCTCAAGGACCTGGGTTGATATTGTGGTGGTAGCAATGGGCTCAAACATGGGAAGGGAGTGAAAATGGTGTAGGACCAGGCAGTATTTTGCTCTGTTGTGTACAGGTTCATTGTGCCACTCATTTGATGGAGAAGGAGTTTCCTCAACCTTCAGGTTACTTAGGGTATGAGATTAAGGAAAGAGGTCTTAGGCCGTATAGGATTATTTTTATTTCTTTTTTTAGGTGATACAGGCCCTCTGAGCGCTCGACCCTTGTTTTTGACCAGCTCCAGCGCTAGAACCTTGTTTGACCAACTGTAGTTGTAAGAGAAAGCAGTTGTCACATTGCTTTGAGATTGGCACTGATAATGGATAGAATGACTTAACTATTGCCAAAAAACTACAGTGGTTTGCAGCAATCCCTGTTTGGGACAAGACTGCTAGCCAATTCTAATCTCAGTCCTTTAACTTGCTCGCCTGCTTTTAATCCCTAGAACTGAGGCAAGGGTCAAGAATTCATTACCTGCTACCATGGGTGCAATTAGTGTGACTGGCTGCCCTTGCTCTGCTGACTCCTTAGGCAGTATACAATGCCAGCCTTGAAACATCACGGTGAAGCATAATTCTCAGGTTTTTGTTGTTTGCGGCTATCAGATGGGTTCTGATTCATAGTAAACAGATGTACAATAGAACAAAACACTCTGGTTTCTATGTCAACCTCTCACTTGTTGCTCTGTTGGAGTCTATGACTGCAGCTACCGCCAACCCATCTTGTTGTTGTCTTTTCTCTCTTTTGCTGACCTCTACTTTATGAAGCATGATGTCATTTTCCCACGGTCTGTTCCTTCCTGATAGCATGTCCAAAGTGCACGAGACAGTCTCACAGTGTTCCCTTCTAAAGAGCATTCTGGCTGTACTTCTTCTCAGGCAGATTTGTATGTGTAATATTCAGGCATTCCTGGTATGTGTAATATTCTTTCCCAACACTAGCATTCGACTGCATCAATTCTCCTTTTGTCTTACTTTGTCATGCTTTCTCATGAATATATGGTGACTGAAAATACCATGGCCTGGGTCAGATTTTCGTCATCAAAGAAATAGTTTTGCTTTTTAGCACCTTTAAAAGGTCTTTGGTAGCAGATTTGCTCAATGTAATATATTGAAGTTCTGACTGCTGCTATCAGGTGCTGATTCTAGATTCAGTAAAATAAAATTATTTTGTCATGGTGCTCTATGTTGGTCCTATTATGAGCATCTTTATTTTCTTTACATTGAGTTGTAACCCATACTGAACATGGTGACCTTTCATCTCCATCAATCTCATGGTTTCATCAAGCAAGGCTGTGCTACCTGCTTATTGACGCTTGTTCGTGAGCCCTGCTGAAATCCTGGTGCCAGTCTCCTTCCTGTAGCCCATATTCCTAGATTATTTGCTTAGCATACAGATTGAATAAGTGTGCTGAAAGGATACAGTCCGATGTGCACACCTTTCCTGATTTTAAATCACACTGTATACACTTGTTCTGTTTGAATGATTGCCTCTTGGTCTATGTACGTGTTCCACATGAACATGATGAAGTGTTCTGGAATTCCCATTCTCCATAATTCCTTATGGGCCATGCAGCAGAATGCCTTTGCATAGTCTTAGTCAGACACAATATCTTTTTGGCAGTCTGTATTTTCAGCCAAGATTCATCTGGGATTAGCATGACTTCCCATGTTCCATGCCCTCTTCTGAAATCAGCTTAAATTTCTGTCAATTCTCTTGCCACTGCACATTTGCAACTCTCTGTGAATTATCTTCAGAAGAATTTTGTTTCTAATGTTTGTGGTATTGTTTAATATTTCTGAAATCTGTTGTATCACTTTTCTTTGTATCTGGCACAAATAACCTGGTTGGTTGACTAGGTAACTTTTTAACAGCTTTGACAGAAGGAAGATGAGAAAAAGCTCTAAAAGAGATTGTAAACAAACCTTAGGAAGCTGAAGTTAGAAGACTCTCCCAACATTTTATGACTGCCTCATCATTATTAAGTTTTGAATTAAAATTACCTTTGAATGGCTCCCGATGACTGTACTGCGAAGATGAGTAAGCTAACTAAATTAGTGAAACTGGAACAATCAGAAAGGAAATGATGAGCGTGTTCACATGTTCTGAAAGACATCGCCAGTAGCATTGAGTCATTTGTGTGTAAATGGAGAATAGGAGCATACATGGATATCTGAACCTTTACCCAAAACACAATCTAATATTAACTTAAAAAAATTATGTCTGAGGCTGAGCCCCGGTGGCGTAGTGGTTGTGCGCGGGACTGCGACCCACTGGGACGGAGGTTCAATTCCCGCTCACAGGTGCAAAGGCTGAGCCTCCTACTCCCACCACCAGGGCAGTGATGCCTTAAAAAAAAAAAAAAATGTCTGACCATCTTGGAACCCTGCTGCTGCAGATACCAAGCTCCCTGAGGATCGGCCATCTCCTTCTTGTGTTCCCCAGCCGCTCTGGCTCTTATGGTAGATCCAGTAAATATTTGTTAAGATCGATTCAATAAATAAGCAGCTTGGAAACAGAGTACAAAGGCTGGAGTTCTGTTTCACCAGTTTCTTTGTGAATGTAATTCTCCAGGTCTTTGTGCTCAGGTCGCTGATCGGGTTGCTGGCCCCAGATGGCGAGCCTGATACTTTCTTAAACAGGACCCCCACCCCCACCTCACAAAGTCTCTTAACATGAAGACAGAATATGCCTTAAAGAAAAGTTGTGTAAGCCTGGCTGTGCCCATCTCCCCAACTTCCTCATATCAATCTCTCTCTCTCTCTCTCACACACACACACACACACACACACACACACACACACACCCCTTTCTGTAGGGTCTTTGGGGGCTATAAGAACAGTGCTCAAAAGTGATGAGCGCTAGTGAAGCTAAACCGGAGGTGAGCTGGGTGTGCCCTTCTGCATTAGGTAGAGAGTGGGTGTACTTGTGATATAAAGAATCTTCTTCTAGATGCTGCCTCACTGCTACATTTTACTGGTGAACATTTATGGCTGTATGCTGTTGGTTGTGTGCTCTTGAGTTGATTCTAGTTTGTAAAGACCCCACAAGGACATTTCTTTTTTTTTTAATTTTTTTTTTTTATTAATTCATTTTACAAGGACATTTCTGAGACTAGAATTTAAATGGGAAACAGGCTGCTACGTCAGTCTCCAGTGGAGTGGCTGGGGGGTTTCAACCTCTGACTTTTTGGTTAGCAGCCAGTCCCTTAGTCCCTGAACCAACAGAACGCATGGGGGAACAATCTAGGGACCCAGGCAGGTGAAAGGGCTTTGTTCCTAGCCACATGGCTAACTTACTGGCCTTCCAGAAGGTCCTCCTGATGTTTTCTATGGTGGTCCTGGGCATTTGCCGCTTTACCAAAGAAGTAACATCTCTTTTGGGGTGGTGATTTGTGTTTATACCGTGTGTCCATAAAAACTCAATTTTTTGCAAAGTTGCAGAAATGACACTTTCACTTAGGAATTTCAATGATAAGAACTATGCCAACGGTGTGTTTCCCCCCCCCCCTTTTTTATATACTTTACAAGTCAGAAGGGTGAAAATTTTCATAAAGCACATACTGCTTTTACATCTTTAAAGAAAAAATGTAGGCCACTCTGAGCTTCTAAAAATAGTTATTAAAAAGGAAAATCCAACAAGTCCAATGTGCTTAACAAGGGATTTTGGTTCCCTGAACGCTGTACCTTTGGGGGCTTCCCGAGCCTTGAGAGATTTGCTCTCTGCTTTCTGTATGTTCTCATTAGACTCTTTTGTTTGCAGAGACCCCTGTAGGGGAGAGGGAGAAATGTGCCCTAAAGGGTGATTGGGTAGAGGGGTGGGGGAAGGGGGTTGGCAGACCGAAAAAGCTCCGTTCATTAGCCTAGTGGTTTGAGAGAGAGAGAGAGAGGAAGGCCTGCTAGGAGCCTGGTCCTAACTGATTCCAGATGGGCCTGCAGCAGCACAAAGGTTTGCAGTGTGTTTGGGAGGGGGCTGACCAAGTGGGCCCCAGAGCACTTCCTGTGTAGCCTGAAGTGTAGGCACCTCATCAGAAACAGTCCTTTCTGTGGAGCGAGAGCTAGAGCCAGAGCCATGCTGGGAACTCCGCTGGGAACTGCCCTGGCCCTGCAGGCCTCACTTCCCCTGCGCTCTGTGATCTCTTCTGCAGGCGTTCGTTTTCAGGAAAACCCTTAGATGTAGACGTGTGTTTTGTGTGTTCTGTTCTTTCTTTGTGGGATGGAGAGCAGAGAGGGAGGAGGAAGGAGGGGCGACGGCTGCCAAATTTGAAGCAGATGCTGAATTTTAGGAAGCATTTTTTTATTTCCTTCCCTGGGCCTGGGAGCCGATAGCTGGAAGTGGGGAAAATGTGAAGTTGACTTGGAAACACAATAGCTTGCTGCCAGCTGGTGGAGTCTGACTCATAAAGGTTTGCAGGGCAGGGTAGAGCTGCCCCCGGGAGCTTCTCCAAGCCCCCCATGACTCCCCACCCCCATCTGCTTTTACTTTTATCAGCTTGTATTTTAGACTTCATCGACGCCTGAGCCGTTCGTTGTGCTTCTTCAGCTCCTTCTGGGATATACCATTCTGTGTGCCAGCTCCTCTTCTGGTTTAGCAACTACATGTCTCTTTGCACTAAGTCAGGGTCGTTTCCCTGTGGCTGGGGAGCTCGTGGACAGGTTGATCCGACCGTGAGCTCTGCAAGCTTGGGGCACACCGTGGGGGATCCGCATCAAGCCTGCAGTTCCACGTCCCCTTCTGCATGTGTAAGCGTGTGTGGCCAAAACTCAGCCCTCTCTGGGACCACCAACCTGTGTCCAACCCCGCTGTTAGGCTGGGACACACCAACCGTCCACCATGGCAGCATAACTACGGGCCATCCCTGCTTCTGCAGTGGCAGCTTTCAGACACTTGGTGGCTTTCTGGATACACAGACCCTGATGGCCTGGACAGTTTCATGGGTGTTCCTGAAATGGGACTTAGAAGATTCGACTCTCTTGATTTACAGGATTTCTTTTTTTGTTTGTTTTTGTTTTTTGTTTTTGTGTGTGTGTGGGGGTGTGGGGGGTGTGGTCAAGTGAATAAGGAACTGTCTCGGAACATCACTTCAGGCTGCTATAGGAAGAGGACTCACCTTGGGTTTTTGATTGGGGCAGCCATTCCAAAGGATTCGGAATATTGTGAGGACAAGGTGGGTTCACACTATAAGCCAAGGATCTGTGGTCTGGCTGCCTTGCCTGAGGGTGAACGAGTTAGACCATGGCTTTAAAGACTGCAGAGGCAGCCTGAGCAGTGTTGTGCAGTCATGCCTGGCACAGCATTAGTGCCAGGGGAGCTCGGCCACAGGGCTCCAGTGGGGAGGGGACCACATCTGGCCCGCTTCTCAGCGCCTGCAGCCCCTCAGGCACTGCGTGGGGGAAAATCTTATTTATTTATTTATTTATTTTGTGGTGCACTTCAGCCACAGGCACTATAAATAGTTCACTTAGGTCCTTCAGCCCTCTTGTCACTGAAGGGGATCTATCTCATGCATACACCTTGCTTTTCTGCTTTGGTGCAGATGAGGCCTGTTAGACTGAGGGGATATGTGGTAAGCAGTGATTTCTAGATCTCACTGATGATTGCAGAGACTCTGCCACCCCAGGGGTCCACCTGGGTCTTTGCAAGTTCATTCTAATCCATTTGGTTCTTGCATTGATGCTATTGCATAAATGTGGATTTATTTGTAGAGCATATGTAACAACATTATGCGGACATAAATGTGTTCACATCATTGCCTTCTTTTCTGGTTTGCCCATATTTCTCATGTCCCTTTGGTCCTCTTGGAAGGAGCTCTGGTGGTGGAACAGGGTTACATGTTGGCTGCTAACCACAAGGGTAGCGGTTTGAATCCTGCAGTCATTTTGAGGTAGAAAGATGAGACTGCCCATTCTGTAGAGATGCACAGCCTCAGAAACACACAGGCGCAGTTCTACTTTGTGCTGCAGCGGTGCTGAGAATCAGGATGGACTGGAGAGATGGGGTTGGGGTGGGGGCGTTGCCCTCTTGTAGGTGTGACGATATGAAGTAATCTTCAAACAAATGTGGCGTATTTTGTTTGATTAAAAACACTTCGTGTTGGGCTGAGCCCCGGTGGCGTAGTGGTTGTGCGCGGGATTGCGGCCCACTGGGACGGAGGTTCAATTCCAGCAGTGGGGCTGGGCCTCCTACTCCCACCACCGGAGAGCAGTGATGCCCCCCTCCCCCCCCAAAAAAAAAGTTAAAAAAAAAAAAAAAAAAGCACTTCGTGTTGTTTCTTGGTGAAGTTGGGAGATACAGTTTGGAAGTGGAAATACATGACTTTCTAGAGTAATTGGTTGTTAGTGGGAATAGTCAACACCGGCCACATGGTCCCCTTCTAGGCGTGAGTGAGTCTCTGAGTAACACAGTAATGGGCTTAGGAGAGAGTGGTTGTTGATGTTGTTGGCTGCTGTGGAGTTGGCCCTCAACTCCTGGCAGGAGGAAATGCTGTGCTGCCCTGTGCTGCTTCTGAGAGGGGTTCCAGGGGGCAGCTCTGCTGTGCCTTGCATGGCCACTAGGAGCTGGGATTGTCCGGGCAGCAACAGTGCTTTGATTTTAAACCTTTTCAGGAAAAACAAAACAACTTTTGGGAGAATGTAGTGATTAAAAAAATATCATTATTTTTATTGTCATCTGTTCCCTTTTAGACATGCTGACTCCATGTCTTTGGTACAGAGAAAGCTGGTTCTGGAGAGAGGAAGGAGAGGAACCATTTTGTCATTGCAGACAGCCTTTCAGGCTCCAACAGCTGCCTTTCTTTTTAATTGATAATTTTATTGGGGTAATTTTAGTTGCACAGGCAATTTACAAAGGCTGCTTTTGAAATGGCATGGAGACAGCTGTTCTGATTTTGAGACAGATAGACAGCTTTGCTGCATCCTTGAGGATAATGTGGAAGGACCCCCACTCCCCACCACACACACACACACACACACACACACACACACACACACACACACAACACTGTATAGCACTTGGCTGTGTACTTTCCATTTAGGTGGCATCCTCGTCAGATAATGTAGGGCTGTGTTGCGAGAAATACCTGGCCACCACCTGCAACTGGCCACCCTGTGACATTGAGCTGATATGTGTGAGTGCAGACAGCGTTCATAAGGGAAGGGCAGACCCAGGGGGAGAGAGGAACCCTTGGAAGAAAGCAGGGAGGTTGATAGACCTGAATTAGTCAGATCTCTAGTGGTGCTCACACTGAATATGCCTTCATTGTTTTGTTGCTGTTGTTATTTTTGTTAACTTAAACCTCATCTTCCTAGAGTGGCTGTCTCTTACCTAAAAAAGGTCTGCCCTGAATTTCTTGGACACTTACCATAGTAAGTAAGTAAATATTTTGACTTTGAGTCGTGGTACTGTGTCTGTTTTCACACTTCATACTTTGTGCCTAGCACCATGGGAATGTACTGTTTTCCATCCACAAGGCTGCTTTCTGTTTAACAGAAAGGATTGCTGACTGGTCCTGTTCGGTACAATAACTGGCTGCAGATCAGACCTTTGTGATCCAACGGATTTTTATCGATTGATAGTTGGTAGTCGCTCTTTGGGCTTTTCTTCCTAGTCTGTCATAGTCTGGAAGCTCTGCTGAATGCGTCACAGCAAGCACGAGCCTCTTGACAGAGGGTGGTGGCTGCTCTGACAAGGAAACCACCAGTGCCCCAAGTAGGAACATTGGGAGCATAGTAACTGCATCATAAAGGTTTTTGGATGAATATCATGGGGCTGTGTGGCTCCTGTGGAAGAGCTTAATTCTTCCACACTGGTTAACCCTTAGACTACTGGCCTCTTTTGGATTAAAGACCATTTTGTAGTTCCTGATGAGAGAATCTCTTTTTTTTTTTTTTAAGCAATTATTTTATTGGGTGCTCCTACAGCTCTTATCACAATCTAGACATCCATCCATGGTGTCAAGTCCGTTTATACATATGCTGCCATCATCTTTTTAAAAACATTTATTTCTTCTTGAGCCCTTGGTATCAGCTCCTCATTTTTCCCCCTCCCTTCTCCACCTGGGTGAAGCTTAATCGCCTGCAGTTACATATTTCTTTTTGTTTACTGCTTCAGTTTGAGGTTATCCTGTAAGCTCTGCTGATGAATTCTTGCTTTACTTCACAAAATGTGCTGAAGGTCAAGCAGCCTGGGCTGTGAAGCATCTGGTCCACCTTGACCTCTAAATTTAGCCGACTTGTTCTCTTACTGCCTGTTCTGCATGTTTAGAAGAGGAGCGATTCTATTTTAAGCCTGTTAGAAAATAGGAGAATAAAGAAAACTCACTTGATGGCTCTGTTTGCTTTAAAAACTCTCTGCTCATCTAAATCGAATTTCAGAGCTATTCTTTTCCTTTAAAATCCCACCCCCCTCCATTACTGTTAAGTCAATTCTAAGTCATGGTGACCCCATTAAACAGAGTAGCACTTGCCCCATAGGGGTTTGAAGGCCGCTATATTCTTTGTTTTTGTTTGTTTGTTTTTTGTTTTGGGGACATCACTGCCCTCTGGTGGTGGGAGTAGGAGGCCCAGCCTTGTTGCTGGATTTGAACCTCCAACCCAGTGGGCCTCAGTCGGTTTGGAGTAACTGGTGGCTTTGAACCAGTGACCTTTTGGTTAGCAGCTGAGTGCTTATTCACTGTGCCACCAGGGCATTTCATTCTTTTCCTCTCTCAACTCCTCATCCTAGGAATTGACTGTTTCCAAATGTACCTTTTATAAAGAAAGCTTACTTTCAAACTCATTGGGACCCTTTCTGAAGTATGGTTATACATTTCATTTAAAAAAATCATTTTATTGGGGGCTCATACAACTCTTGGCACAATCCATACATAAGTCCATTGTGTGTCAAGCACATTTGTATATCTGTTGCCCTCATCATTCTCAAAACATTTGCTTTCTATTTAAGCCCTTGGTCTTGGCGCCTCATATTTACCCTCCCTCCCCGCTCCCCTCTCCCTCATGAACCCTTGATAATTTATAGATTATTATTACTCTGTCATATCTTACACTGTCTGATGTCTCCCTTCACCCACTTCCCCTTTGTTTGTGCCCTAGGGAAGAGGTTGTATGTAGATCCTTACAATTGGTTCCTCCATTCTACCCTACCTTCCCTCCACCATTCTGGTATTGCCATCCTCAGTACTGGTCCTGAAGGAATTCCCTGTTTCCAGCTCCTATTTGTGCTAGTGTACATCTTCTGGTTTAGCCGGATTTGTAAGGTAGAATTGGGATAATGATAGTGGGTAGGAGGGAGCATTGAAGAACTAGAGGAAAATTGTATGCTTCATCATTTCGACACTGCTCCCTAACTGGTTTGTCTCCTCCCTGCGACTCCTTTGTAAGGGGAAGTCTGTTACCTACAGATGGGCTTTGCGTCTCCAACTTGTACTCCCCCCATTTACAATAATATAGTTTTTAGGTCTTTGATGCCTGATACCTGATCCCTTTGACACCTCTTGGTCACACAGGCTGGGGTGCTTCCATGTGGGTTTTGTTGCTTGTGAGCTAGATAACCTCTTGTTTACCGTCAAGCCTTTAAGACTCCAGACGCTATATCTTTTGATAGCTAGACACCATGAGCTTTCTTCACCACAATTGCTTTTGCACACATTGATCATGTTGGGAGGGTGAGCATCATGGAATACCAGTTTAATAGAACAAAGTTCTTATATTGAGGAAGTATTTGAGTGGAGGCCCAATGTTCATCTGCTGCCTTCATAATGAACCTACAAATATCTGCACATGGATCTATTTCCCTATCATTCATATATAAATATATTTACCTATGTACATGCCTGTATTTAGACCTCTCTAAATGCCCTTTGCCTCCTGTTTCTTTCTTCTATTTCCTTTTACTTCCCTCTTGTCCCACTATCATGCTCAGCCTTCATTTGGGTTTCAGTAATTCCTCTCGATTGCCCTCCCTTCGACCAAACCCAGTGTTCTCCAGCAGTTGTGCACACCAGGCCGCTCACATCCTCCTTGCCTCTGATTTCGGATCATTTGTTGTCTTCATTTCTCTTTTTTAAGTACCTTTCTCCCTAAGACATGGAAGCGATAGCTAAGCAGGTAGCTGCTTCAAGGTGACTGTCTCATGGCAACCTCATTCAGAATAAAATGAACTATTGCTGCATCCCATGCTGCCTCTCCAGTGCCAGCTTGCTCAAGCCCCTTGTTGGGGCTGTTGTGCGCATCCATCTCTTCAAGGATCTTCCCACACATTCGGCCCCTCTGCCTCACCAAACCCAGTGTCTCGCTAGCATTTGTGCACACCCGGCGACCTGTCTAAAGCAAATTAGGCCGTGTTCTCTAGCGACCCATAGGTTTTCATTGGCTGCGTAATTCTTGGAAGGAGCTCATCAGGCTTTTCCTCGCCGGTCTCTGCTGCCACCTGTCCACCGCCAGTCACCCAGTGGCGTAGCTTCCAGAGTCCCAGCAATCTGCAGGCTGCCACACTTCAACACACTGCCAGTGGAGACCAGGAAGAAAGACAAACAAGCAGTATGGGGCAGAAAGCTGGAGCGCGTTAAGGAAGACATTGTTGGGATGCGTGAGTGGGTGTGTGTACGCGTGGTATGTTTGTGCGTGCATTTTCTTTCCTTGCTAGAAGTTGGTTTTTTTTTTTTTTTTGAGAAGTAGTTGGGCCAGCAAGAACTGAATTTAGATTTGTGTTTGCTACTTAGGTATTTGGTGTACTCTTATGAAAAGACTAAAGGGTTTGTGTGTGTTAGAGGTATATATATATTTTCAGACTCAATGTTAGAGGTATATTAAAGAAGCTGCGGTGGCAATACAGTAACACTTTTGTCCTGTTGTTTCTTACTGAAATGAAAATTCCTTTGAAGAACCATGGACAGTGGAAGATTTAGTCTTTGTGTGCTCTGTTGTCAGGCGTTTCATTTAGACACTAGCACAACTAATTTGTAGCACACTTTTTTAACTTTAATTTTAAAATTTATTATTATTTATTTATTTTTATATGACAGGACTTTTTTTTTGCGGGGGGTGAGGGGGTTGGCATCACTGCCCTCAGGTGGTGGGAATAGGAGGCCCAGCCTTTGCTCTGTGGAGCTGGAATTGAACCTCCATCCCAGTGGGCTGCAGTCCCGTGCACAACCACTACACCACCGGGGCTCAGCCCTATTATTATTTTTTAATTAGGCGTCACTGCCCTCTGGTGGTTATGGGAGCTACCCAGCCTTGCTGCTGCTGGATTTGAACCGCCAAGCCAGTGGGCCCCAGTCGCGCACTCAACCACTATGCCACCGGGGCTCAGATGTAGGCACACTTGATGAATTTGTGTGCTCGTCCTTAATTCACAGATTGTGTTGGTTAATCTATGTGGCGGAAGAAAACCTTACTTGTGTTTTATGTATATATACATGCGATTTTTAAGTACTACTTTATTAAAGCTTATAGAATGAAATATAAAAGACTGTGATATTAGAGAAGGATAATACACAGTAATTGTATAGGAAAGAGATGATAGATTGACTACCTTCAAATTAGGAATATCTGCTTATAAAAAGGCAACATCGCTGAGCCCTGGTGGCACAGTGGTTGTGTGCGGGACTGAGGCCCACAGGGTTGATGGTTCAAATCAAGCAGCATCTCTCCAGGATCAAGGCTGGATCTCCTCCTTCCACCAGGGCAGTAATGGGAGCGGGGGGGTGGGGGACGGGACGGGACAAAAAAACTCGAACAATGTATCAAAAGACAAGCCATTTTATACATTAGGATAAAAAGGGGGGAAGGACACTAGATTTGAACAAGGTGCTCACTCAAAAGAAGATATCTAAATGACCTTGAAATGGGCAACGTCATTATTCAGGGGAAACAAGCTAAAGTCATAGTGAGATGCTGGCATACTACCTCCAGATGATGAAAATGGGGAAAGAGGAAAAAGTGGACTAGACTGGTTTTGGTGAGCATGTTCAGCCTCAGGAACCCCCACTACACTGCTAGTGAAAATGTGAATTCAGGCTTCTTGGGAATGGGGGCTCCCTTGGCATAAATTGACTCTGTGTGTATCCTAAGTGTTTACCTAACAGAAATGTGTGCATGTATGCCAAGAAACCTGCCTAAGAAACGCATCATAGCATTTCAGTAATAGCTTCAGTTTGGAAGTGACACAAATGCCTTCACACTTTATTGAAATGTTCATCAGTACATTATGAGACATATATTAAAAATATAAATTGGAGTGCTTTATGGTAATGACAGTGAATGAACTATTGCTTGTACTCAACAAACTGATTTTAAAATACTTGAAAGAAAAAAAATAGAACATGGGATTCCATTGATAGAGAGTTCTAAAACAGACAAAGCAAAAAGAAACCATGGTCTTTGTGGGGCAGGAGTGACTGCAAAGGGGGGTGGAGGGCTAGTATTTTAATAAAAAAAATTTTTTTTAATTCTAGGTATTAATTATATGGTGTGTTCGCTTTATGAGAATTCATTCCATTTTCACACAGTTTCTCCTTTGTCAAACTTGGTATGATGTGGACATGCACATTTCTGTTTATGTAAAGGATGTTGTTTGGGAATGAGAGTTTTTTTTAAAATTCTTCTTTGCTAATTAAATATTCTAGGAGTGGTATGACCAGTTACTACACTTGACTGCTCCCTCAGAAGTTGGTACTTTTGAGTCTCTCCTGAGGCCCCTGGGATAGCCTGGTGCGAGACAGCCAAAAGGAGGCTGATGGGTAACTGCGGAGCACAGCTCTACCCTGGCACCGGGGCTGGCAGGAGGCAGGGTCGGCTCATTAGCAACGAATAATTGAAGTGAGTGCACCTTATTATTGAATTAGGACAAATGTTCTTCCTAAAATGTTTTTCCCAATTGCTGAGTTATAAGAATGATAATACATGTTGGCCTTTAAAGTTACAAAATATTAGGATTAAAGCTACCCCTAGTGATATTTACCAACCTCCTGTTTTAACATGTGGTTCATGTGCTTGTCTCACTACTGACTAAAAGGCTGGTGTTTTGAGCCCTTCCAGAGGTACGTTGGAAGAAAAGCCTGGCCACCTGTGTTAAGGAGAATCGACCCTTGAAAACGCGGTAGAGAACAATTCTCCCCTAACATATGTGGGTTGTCAGGGGTAGAGTCTGCTTGGTCACACCTGGTGTAGGAGAATGGGAAATGGATTATTAATTCCGTCGGTTACTTTTTAAACACCTATTATCTGAAAATAAGGTATCTCCCACCCTGCCTCTCAAGGCAGCAAATGTATGTATTGTGCTTAGCCGACAGAAGGAAGGAAACCTAGCTCCTTGGTGGAAGGGGCACAGCTTCAAAGGCTTAATTTGTGAAGGACTCGCCTCATTTTGACTCTGATTCTTGTCATGGCGTCTTCACAGGGTAGTTGAACATGCTTTTCCTCTTGGTCCTTGGAAATTGACTTACAGGAAGGTCTTTCAGGAGCCTCTCATCTGGATAAGAAAGAAAATCAATATGGACGGGGCCACCTTGCCTTCAAACAACTGGTTTCTCTCAGTGTTCAGTCTGGCCTTTGTGACAGACTCGAAAGTTCTGAGTGTTTACCATGTGTGTTATGAAGCATTTGCCCTCTTTCTCTACCGGAACGCTATTTCCTGTCTCATGTATCGAACAGACATGTTCTCCGTGACATCTTCGGAATCAGCCATTTCCTTTGTGTACTCACGGTGTGGCTCAGCGTCACGTGCAGGGTGCTGCCAGTGCACATCTCACACACCACGACACTCACTCGCCCTTCACTCCTGGGAACTCAGGCCGTCACTTGGTGCATAGTAGGTGTTTGATAAATAGAGAAAGAAACACTGAATGGCTACCCATGTTTTCTGAAAGACCAATAGCCATTTTCTAAAGAATAAAAGCCAAATAAAATACTTGGTTTCATTAGATAGATTTTAGCATGTTTCCCCCCCTCCAAAAGAGAAGCTGTATATTTACAATAGAGTACATCTTGTGACGGTAGCAGAGAGCGATGCTAACTGGTTCAGATGGGTCAGACATGTGACCTTGGCCTCTTTAGCATGGTCCTCTAATCAGGTGGTTTAATTTTAGTGGGATCCCGGGAGAAATATTTTGAAACACTCTGCTTCTATATGCAGAATGGAGAAATCTTAAACCTAATACATAGATCACGATTGCATTAGGGTTGACAGATTAGAACCAACTAGTGCAATAAGACTCTCTAGGCTTTGTGCCCAAGTAATTTTTGCATCTCTAAAATTAAATTACAGAACGTTATCTGAAGTTTTGTCATTTGACTTCAGCATGTAATTTCTCAAGCCAGCTTTAATTTTAAAAGATAGGCATAGAACCTTTGCCATTTGTCCATAAGTTTTGAATGGTAGGAGTAGAAGAATAATTATTGAATGTCTGTTTAGGGTTCATTGTTACTAGGGATACATAAGAATTATGATGTTAACCTTTCTGCTAAGTAGTCTATATATTTGTTGATGTGAGAAAACATAATTACAGAGTGATTTCTAGATGCCTCTTTTTAGCCCTGACTGTGTATATGGAGGACCATAGGCTTCTCCCCCAAACATTAGTGTAGTCATGCTTTGGACTGCCACCTACAAGGTCAGCAGTTCAAGGCCATTAGCAACTTCTTTGGAGAAAGATAAAACTTTGTGCTCTGTCTTATTGGGGGGGGGGTGGTCACGGTGTGTCAGCACTAGCTCAGTAGCTCTGAGTATTTGGGGGGTGGGCAGGGGTTGGGGAGTCCACACAACTTTGGACTACAGAATTCTGTCTCCTCCCCTCCTCCGTTGTTTTCAAATGAATGAGTTGGACAACTTTGGTCACATTGGCATCTCCGGACTGGTTTCTTCATTTACAAAGTTGAGATAAGAGCAGATGTGACTTGCTTTTTGTTTCATGTGAGCGTTATTGACAATACATCTAAGAGACATGGTGTGTCGTTTGTACAATTGAAGCACACTTGAGTGACAGTAGGCTCTGTGGAGCTTTGCTGGAAGCAGTCCGTGTAGCCCTTGCTTTTGCTGGCTCATTTCATAACAGTCACGAATGGATTTGATGGGCGACCTTGGACACAGTGCCGCAGTTGTGCCTCTGTAGGAGGAAGTCTGTTGTTGGCCAGGGGTGTTCAGAAGCTGCTCTCAGGTGGCACTCATGTGAAACCCAGCTGCTGAATGGTGTGACCAGGAAAGGTTTTACATGAGGATGAGTGGGTCCAGAGCAAACAGATTGAGATGAGAGCACCTATCTCAGAGATAGGCCGGATCACACCAAGTACCCCTCTTCCCACAACTCTCTTTCTGCTGTACCGGGAGTTTTGGTTCATTAGCACACAGAGTTGTCAAGTTCATTTTGGATTCCTGTGTGTTAACGTGTGGGGTCGTGTTGACTTTGCTAAGTATTCCCATTCATTTCAATTCCCTTTGGTTCAGATGACTATTTCTCATTAAACGAAATTGTTTTCCTGTCATGTCTCTCTCTCTCTCTCTGGGAGCATTGGAGGCTTGGAGTGGACTCTGTTCAGCAAACGGAAAAATCACAATTTTCCTGGGTGTCACGTTTTAATCTACACCCTCTCATACTGCGGGGCTCTGACCTGCTTGGAGCCCCTCCTACTTGGCTACAATGGGTGCCTTGTCCGTCAAAGTCATAACAGGACACAGCGAGTGGGTCGATTCAGTGTTCAGCTGTCCACTTCCGGCTCTCAGAGAGAACGAATTTCCTAGAATGAGAAGTGGGCCACTGATTCGGGAAACCAAGTCCTGGTCCACAGCTGTTCTTCATGTAGGGAAAGTGATGGGCCATTTCAAAACCCGAGTTTTAAGTGAAGCAGAGAGATGTGAGCCAAAGAAAAGGTAGTGTCATTCACAGATTGGCTAGTGTGAGGTGAGTATGCCTGGATTTTACCAGAAGCAAATATTTTATGAGCAGGGCTGGTTATCATTCCAGCAAGTGTTGTCATGTGTCTATGATCAGAATAGGATAAATTTCTTGAAGTTTGTATTAATTCTCTGGGGCTTATTAATTTCTGCTAATAACCAAAGGAACTCCATGCATAGCGATATCAGTTCACAGTCTATTCCGTTAGTCCCCTTGGCTTACTTTGCATCGATTGTTGTCAGTAATTCGGACAATGCCCTTTACACGCGAACTACATTCTTGATGAGATGTGTGAGCGCTTGATCCAGTTTACGCAGGAATGGCAAATTGGACTCAGACCTTGGGTTCCAGGCTTAAAGCATCAGGCTATCGAAAGACGTGGTCTCGAGCTCATTTCCCTCCACACATTTTCTTTTTATGATGGAGGAAATGATGTCACGCAGAGAGCAAGGATAGGGCCTTCTAAGATCACCTTTGGGCCCGGCGTTCCCAATTCCTCCCTAGGGAGAGATGGAAGCTGCAGAAGACTGATTGATGTTTTAAGCACATGGAATGTCCCAACTGTTTCCTGGACCTGTGCATACTTTTTTTCCCCCTCTCATTGGGAGGGGGCAGCTGTGAGAATTTACTGTGCACCAGTCTTAGAAAGGGGGCCAGCCCAGCTTAGCGGGTATCGCCACTTGCTTTTGCATCGGGGGAGAAGGTGAAACAACCACTTGGGCCGAGGGTGAGGAGGAGGGTGGGAGGGAGGAAGGAGGAGGACATTTCTCTGTGTTTTCTTAGTCATAGGACTCTGAATCCCAAGTCGCTAAATTTAGCTCAGGTTCCTGTTGAAAGCATCATTTTTTTTTTTTTTTGGGCGAGTGGTGGTGGTGGTGGGGAGAACGGAAAACCTTTTTGTGTATCCTGCTCCATGAAGCCAATAGGGAAGCAGGAGGAGGTGAGGTTGCCATGGAGATGGTAGCTGTGTGCAAGGGGAGAGCAGCAGGGTTTAGAATTCCAGGAAGGAAGAGAGAGTGATGTCATCAGATTCCATGGACCAGCCCAGGAACCCCTGTGAGGTTGGTGGGGAGTTGGGTGTGCTGGGGGTGGTGGAGTGGGAGTTGGTGCAGGGGGCTGTGGCTTCAGGACGATGTGGGAGTCCAGTTCAAGCAGAGAGCTCGGTTTTGTGTAGTTGTGCTGATCTGCATTCATGTCTGATTTTTTTTTATTAATCTATATATCGTTCTGAATTTGCAGAATATTTGTTCTTTGTTGATAAAGGACATATTCATTTAACAAAGACGTTCATCTCTTTGTTGAACTTGGACACCTTTGTGTAGCCATCCCTGTAGTATTTGTGTGTGCCTTTATCCCCTGGATGTGAGGTTATTCGTGTGCATATTTTGGATATAGAGTTGCCTTTGAACAGTACCTTTTTATGGTGCATGCAAATGCTTCCTTAATGCCTGGGGATGGTATTTATTTTGATCTGAGGCGGGTGCATAATAAATAAAACCCACTTCTTGTAACAAAACCATCTGAAAAGCAAATCACAGTAGTTGCTTTCGCAGCAGAAATCTAACCGAAAGGAAACCGCATGCTTCAAGACAGCCGCTCTGAATATATGCACGCTTCTATTGATAGCCAAGGGCAGATGCGCTTCTTTCTGGTATGTCTAAAAGGCTAATCTTTGTTAAAAACAAAACAGCAAAGCAAATTTAACAGAACCTGTGCATCCAAATGAGAATTGCCCTTCAAAGTAGTCACCTTGGGGAAGGCTATAGAACTAGCGCTGGCTGATCCAGCCATTGCGCAAAACATAAAGAACTCTCGTTTGGATTCGGCTTCTGAGATGAAATACGAGGAAAATGTTTTCAGTATTTAGCATTGAATTTTTTTGCTTGAGACCTATAGTACCTAGCTTGATCAAGCACTCTGGTTTTAGCATTTATACATGTATTTATTTATTTTTGAATGGGCTTTTCCTGACAGGGTTGTTGTCAACAATAAAATCTATATACTTAAAATGACAAGTTTTCCTTTTTAATTGCAGTTGAAGATTTTTAAAACTGTAGATTTCAGTTCTGTAGGTATTTTTGGAGGAAGAGCACCTAGATGACTTTATTTTTAACAGCAACCATGTTTTTAATGATGGTAGCATCTGAGGAATAAGAGCAGAGTTTTCCCAGGGTGAAATCTTCCGAGGTGACCCATTTGGAATGATTTGTTCAAGTGTGACAGTTAGAGTCAGTATGATTACCCTGTGGTAACAGACAGCTCTGATAGATTGTGCATCTGGAAATGCAAACTCCCGGCAATCAGATGCGATGAGGTATGAACCCATATTCCATTGACTCACTCACTGACCGTGGTCAACTTAACTGGGCCCCTTAGTTCACTGGTTTCCTCATCTGTAAAATGGCACAGTGCTAAGTCCCAGCTGCATTGTGTGCTCTGAGGGTTAGGTCAGTGGAAGTGTAAAGCATTTAGACTGCGTCTGACAGGCAGACAGTAGCTTCTCAGTGCTTCCGGTGGATATTGTCCCTAGTAATTGCATTTGTCACTTCTTTGCATGGCAAATATGAGGTAGAAAGATCGTGATTAGCCAGAGTTGGGAGCCACAAAGGCGAATCTCTTTGGCCCAAGAACCAGCAGCTTTGTGGTCTCCTGGAAGCTTGTTTGAAATACATCATCTCAGATGCCTCCCCAGGCCCACAGAGTCAGAATTTCTGGTGCTCTGTGATCCCCAGTGATCTGTGTGCACACTGAAGCTTAAGAAATGCAGCTTTTCTTTCGTCCGTGGCAGTCGTTTGGGCAGTGGCTGCAGAAGGAAGCAGTCTGCCAAAGCTGGTATGTAGATGAGCGAGTGCGTATTTTCCCCATTGCTTGGCCTGAGGAGAAATGTTTTTCTGGCTAAGCCTCTGTGTACCATGTAATTAAAAGAGCAGAGCTATAATAATGGCTCAGGCTGTGCCGTTTATTAGCTGCTTGGTTGGGTCTGGTCATTTAACTTTTCCGAGTCTCAGTCCCCTCTACAAATGGAAATAATACCTTTTGGCTGTTTCTGCAGCCCAGTCGTCTCCATTCTCCCCCGTGTAACAGAAGGAAACACTGCCCTATCCCCTGCCATCTCTATGACTATTAATGCTAGAGGCCCTGGTTGAGGCCCCTGTGCCAGCCCCTCTCCTCGCGGCCTTCTCTCCTTTTGCTGAAGCTTACCTTTCTCAAACACAATGCTCTTCCCTGGCAATTGGTCTTTTCTGATGGTGTGTTTAAAGTAAGTGGGGTGAAGTTTTGCTGTCTTTTATTCAAAAAGCATTCTGGTTTTCTTTCTTTTAAGACCAGTTTTTATGTTCTGGCAGCCCTGGGTACATACAGCCATCACACCACAATTCAGCTGTACCGTTTTCTCTGTTTTCATGTTCAGCTGGCCAGCTTTGACGTGCCCACGAGGCAATTGAAACAGTTGAAACCTCGATCACTATACACACGTACATTTGATGACTATAAATAACTGAGTACATTGCAATACTTGTGTTGTGTCTTTTCCTTTCTCCTCCCTCCCCAATCTTTTCACTGATAATCTGAAGAGTGCTTTTATCTCCTGAAAAAGAATCACCAGTTAAATCTTGATTTCACCCCCACCCCCACCCCCACCCCCGGCCACCAAATCTGGGTTAAGTTTCTGGCATCTTGATTTTCTTTGAGCTTTCTTGAGCATCTGACTGTACTTAAGGAAAACTGTACTTAACACTTTCTCTGCCTCCTTGCTACAAAATTTTCTTTTCCTGATGGAAAATGTTATCTATCCCAAAGCGCCCTCATGGTGCTGTGGGTTAGACGTTAGGTTACTGACTGCAAGGTCAGTGGTTCAAACCACTAGCCCCTCTGAGGGAGAAAGATGAGGCTATCTGCTCATCTAAAGACTGGACAGACTTGGAAGCCCTCTAAGTCAGAATGAATCCTATGGCAGTGGCTCTGGTTTTTGGCTTTTGGTATCAGCTATCCAAGAGGCTGGAAGACAAAGGACTCTAGGAGCTGGGAAGTTGTATTGCTACAGGAATCAAACTCTGAGGAGTCAGGTCGAGGCAGGTTTTCTTTTTTGTGAATTCTTAATAGTGCGGTGGGGGAGCCAAGCATTTTGTATTTTAAAAAATTGGTGTTGATAAACAACAGCAACAACAAACTAATGGTAAAGCCATCAGATGGTTTCATTTGGAGCCTTTGGGATTGGTTCCAGTAGGAATCGGTCTATAACTTATGAAAAGATCATTGACTCCGTCAGTTCTGGGACCAGTCTGCTTTTTGCTGACCCAGAGCATTAAAGCAGTGGGAGGTAGTTCAGGGATTTGCCCTGGGAACTCAGAAGTAGATGACTGAGGGCTCGTCCGAAAGTTGGCAGTTGTAGCTAGTAGGGCGTTGGGTAAAACAGCAGGGATAAAAAATGGAAAGGTCCTTTTGCCTCAGTCATGTAAATCTCTCTATCATGGAGCTAGTGAGTGCCGTGTGTGTGTGTGTGTGTGTGTGTGTGTGTGTGTGTGTGTTGGGAAATATAATCGACTCAATTGTAGTAAGTGAGTGATTCTAACCCCTTCACCCCAGTTCCGACATGGCATCACTAACAAGAATTTATGAAGAAATTCTCTTCCAGACACATTGATTTCCAGAGTAATTTTATAGTTTTATATGCATACACATACAAAAGGCTCAGTCAAAAAGTATTGCTACCCAGGTTTATTCCAAACAAACCTCTTTAAGCATGTCTCTGGTCTGTGGGTGGCTGCAGACCAAATCTTTCAGCACTACATTTGTCTTTGATTCAGTAGCATGCCTTCAAAATAGAATTTTTTTTTGTGCAATGGGAAAAATTTATTATGAGATTGGGGCTAACATCCAGTTTTAAATAAGACTTCAGTGGACATTTTGCCAAACAATTGAAGCTTGCAACAAGTTTACGGGATTGCTGTCCCCCCTAAAACAGCTGTGTTTAGGTGGTTCAAGCTTTTTAAAGGTGGTCAGGAAAACCTTTAAGACAGTAGTTCTCAAAAAAACTAACAAATCAACCAAACAAACAAACAGTGGTTCTCCTAATGCTGTGACCCTTTAATACAGCCCCTCCCAACCATAAAATCATTTTTGTTGCTACTTCATAACTGTAATTTGCTACTGTTATGCATCGGGTGACCCCCATGAAAGGATCAGTTGACCCCCAAAAAGGTTGTGACCCTGTGACCCACCATTGAGAACCACTGCTCTAAGATGAGTTAAGAGGGAGAAGATCATTGACCTTGTGAGATGAAACTGGCTGAAGTTCCAAAATGGTAGAGGATGGCCATTGCATTACCACTGATGTGATAGCTTTGCATGTACGGCCTTTTCCCTTGTGAAGGAACATGTTGGTCCCAGTAAGCATTCTGCTTGGTGGGTGTCCAGACTGTTGTGCACAGATCAGTCAGCACAAAAGACTGAGCCATCCGTCCGTCCATCCTGTGAGCAAGATTGCTGCGAATGAAGAGGATTTTATGGGGCGAATAATAGCTGGGTTTTGAGGGGATCACTGGACCAGTTAAATTCAAAGCAAAGCGGGGAACCCGGAGGGTTATATTTTGGAATTCCACAGGGGTTTCTTAATAAATTTTCTTCAAGGACACCAGATGAACATGGGAGCTTACTTTGAAGAAATTTTAAGAAAATGGAAAGCTTGCATTGATGAGAACAAGGTCGGGAAAGTTGTGCCAAGAAATTGTTTTTCATCAGGACAGTGCAACTGCCATTTTTTTGAGAAGGAGGGCTGTCCTGTGAGAATTTTGTTGTGACCCCTTACCCCATCTATACTGCCCTAATCTTGCCCCTTTAGAATTCCTGCTGTAATGGAAACACAAGCACAGTAGAAAAGGGACACAAGTCAAAGACAATAATAGAAAAGGAACACAAAATGTGTTGTTCTGCAAAGAGCTCATCATTCTCCAGGGATCGGCGAAAGGGATGGAAGGACTGCGTTCAGAAATGTTTAGACCTGGATGGAAGCTAGAGAAATAATAGTTACATATTATAGATAGATTTCTAACAATCATTTGTTACTTAGCCCTCTAATCAAACTGCAAACTGATTAATCCTACATGTTCCCATTGGCCAGGTTGGCACAATAAGCCTACCTATCACACCCACGTTTAATCAGTGCCAAATTTCTTTTACTGTTCTCCCTTTTTTCCCCCACCCTTGGTAACCACTAGTAAGCCTTGTTTTCTTTGTCTTTTTGTAAAAGTGAGATCATATAATATTTGTCCTTCTGTGTTTGACTTTTGTCACTCAGTGGAGTGTCTTCCAGCCACATCTGTATTGTAGCATGTTCTAGGACTTCATTCTCTTTCTGGCTAAGGAGTTGTCTATTGTATGTAAGTACCCCATTTAGAAATTTGTTTGTGGGCTGAGCCCTGGTGGTGTAGTGGTTGTGTGCGGACTGCGGCCCACAGAGTTGGTGGTTCAAATCCAGCAGCAGCTCTCTAGGAGCAAGGCTGGGCTGCCTACTCCCACCAGGGGGCAGTGATGTCCACAAAAAAAAAAAAAAAAAGAAAAAAAAGAAATTTGTGGTGGCCAGTTAGGCTGTTTCTTCCTTTTGACTCTTTGTGACTGAGTGCAATGACGATTGGTGTTCCAGTATCTTTTTAAGTGTCTGCATTGGAGTCTTTGGAGGACATACCTCGGAGTACAATTGTGGTAGGTCTATTTTTACTTTTTCGAAGCATTGATATGCCAATACCACTTTCTACAAAGATTGTATTTTCTTTCCTTCCAGCAATAAGTATGGGTTCCATCTAGTTTCCTCTGCCAGCATTTGTTGTTTTCTGTTTTTCTTTTTCCATCTCAGCTGTCCTAGTGGAACTAAAATGGTGTCTCATCGTGGTTTTGAGTTGCACCCCATATAATGATACTGAGCCTCTTTTCATATGTTCGGTGACCATTTTAATGTCCCCTAGTGAGGATTACACATTGGGCCGATAACTGCAAGGTTGGCAGTTCAAAAACCACTAGCCAGCTCCTGGGGAGAAATACAGGCTTTCTGTGCTGTCAACCAGTTACATTCCCGGAAACCCACAGAGACAGTTCCACCCTGTCCTGCCAAGTCACTGCGAGGCAGCATTGATGTGGGGGCTGTGAGTTCGTCCACGATAAAACATTTACACAAATCATTTTGTGATTGAGTTATCTGTTGAGTTACGGAACTCTGCTTGTTATTTGATTTTTACTTTCTTGGTTGACTTTTGTTGAAAAAAAGTTTTTACTTTTTACAGGGTAGTAGCAATGAAATATGGAACCTTCCTCTAGTTCCCATGCTGCCTCCCACCCACTATCATGACCCCAATCCC